>CM026204.1:15683870-15868870 GCA_014839995.1 Xenentodon cancila | reverse complement strand
ATATATCACAAGAGCTTAGAGTTACATGTTAAGTAGCTATACTTAGTTACCAACCGCACAAAACCTTTAACATTTAATGACTATCTAATCAAAATGTCTTTTTCTGTAATTTAAACATATAAAGGTCTAAAGGATTAGGGATACGGCCTCAACTGGAGAAGAACAGATACTCTACGCCCAGTTGACTGAGGGATGAGGTGGATATCTGTTTTCCTCGTAGTGCAGTGATTAGAGCCTTTAAGCAGTTTTGTCAAATTTCTCATTGAGTTCATGGCCCCAACCTTTTCTACTTGCTTCATGCACTGCAAGGTGAAACGACAGACACATTATACTATAACACAGTCTTTTGTCTTCATATAACTAATTCAGTCCTTATTTTAATATTGCACGAGAGATAGTGTTGACAGTTTTATTAAACAGAAGGAAAAGCTCAATAAGGTAATATGTTATTACTGTGACCTATAGATGGACCGTGAATTAGGTGAAAGCAAAGTTGAATGCACTGTAGGTGAAGCACAATTTAGAGCCAGAGACAGTCTTGGCAATCCCAAGTACTGTCGGTACAAATATAAATAATATAAAGGAGAATAAATTAAGTAGCAATATCCTGCACTGGTTGCGTCTAAGATTGGTTTCAATGCGCCTCTTCGCAAAGGTTAATGCATGAAACAAAGCTTTCTCGTAAAAAAAAAAAACACAAACAAACAAGCAAACAAAAAAACATTACAGCTGTGGAATAACTTGAACGTTCCAATGAAGTTCCTATGAGCAGACACACGATTGTCCATGCATACCCTGGAATCAGTGGAGCAAGTGGTGCCTTCAAATCATTGCCATAGGCCATAACCTTGAAAATTCCAGCTGAAAAGATTTCCTCCCCTTTTTTTATCGCTATTTATGTTGACAGCACCTCGGCTGCTTAGAACGCTCAATCTATCAAAGCATTTCTGCCTGTTTCAAAAGTGCTTTAGTACCTCTTACAGAAACAAAAAAAAGTGCCTTTAAACATGAATGAAGCAGAATTGCTTTTGAACTCATAGGTCCTTCGAAGTGCTCCCCTTTCTCTCTCCCTGTCTCTCTCATCCAGTTGTTTCTTCTCCCTCCTGTCTTTTCTGCCAGCTTTAATTTTTAATGCTTGTTCCTGAATAGGTTTGTAATAAAGAATAGGTACAGTAAGTAGCATAAAATATTGATTTTGTACATTTCCTTATGAATTTTTATTCTGTGGGATGATTAAATTTTTAATATTTTCTGCACTTGGGAGATTTCTGATGAATTCATCTTTGTTTATTGTGTGTGAGCACACAACTGGTGTTCCCAATTTAGAGGGATGAATAATGCAGGTCCTGTCCTGTGTGTGTGTGTGTGTGTGTGTGTGTGTGTGTGTCAGTGTGTGTGTTTTAAAATGCCAGGTTCAGGTGCGCAAATCTTGCTAGGAAAGGTAAGACATACGTGTGTGTTTGAGTTTAGCAACGGGATCTCTTCTTCCCTAGACATAAGAAATCTGAGGATAGGTAACAGCCGAGGATTATACACAACAGACAGAGATAAGGAGTGTGTGTCTGTGTACATATCATGTTGTGTACGTCTGTCCTCAGGCCTATCTGTCAAGTGATAATTAGCACAATGGTATGATTAGCCGTGCAGACCAGTGGCCACAGGCCCCTGCAAAGACAGAGGGGGAGTTACTGGATGGCATTTTTTAAAAGGAAAAATTATTTCTTTCTGTTTATCGCTGTTCTTGTACTTAGAAAGGTTTCTCAGCAGTCTCCAGATTATTTGGAAGGACTGCTTAAAATCGCCGCACACCTACCTCAAGACAGCTCAGTGTCATCACCCCTAGTACAGACATGCTCGTCTTATCTCACGTGTGTCACCCACATCACCCACATCACCCACATCCAAGCGCTTTTTATCAGCCACACACATATATATACACATATATATATATATATATATATATATAGATATATATATATATATATATATATATATATATATATATATATATATATATATATATATATATGTGTATATATATATATATATATATATATATATATATATATATATATATATATATATATATATATATATATATATATATATATATATTCTTTTTTTTTTTTTTTACGACCCATGTAAACAGTATTGTACTCATTCTTGGTGGGGGTGGGGGGGTATTTTGGATATTTTGGATATTTGACAGACTGTCCCCAAACAAGACGGTGCTGAAACATTGCAGCATTTTCTTTTCAATAGCCTCTGTAGAATTGAAACAAGTCACATTAAACTCACGCACAATTTCTGTGGTAAAGGCATCACATAGAAGACATTTCATTGTAAAGTATTTTAGGTCTCATGAATTTAAAAAAAAATATCTTTATATAGGGAAAAACTGTTTGCTACTAGTTTTCTGCGTTGCTTTTTTAAATAGCTTTATAACCATGTAACCTAGACATTTCAAATTTATGCTGAATTGTAGGGCTCAAATAGAAATATAAAACTCCCCTCTTTTTTTTTTTGCATTTTAATACTTTTTTTTAATTTAATATTAGTTTTTATAGTAAAAAAAATAAGCACTGACATTGATTTTCTTGGGCTTTTTTTTTAAATTTTCCATTTGAATTCTGTGTGAGACTTGTCCTGGTAAATAGAAACGAAGGGGAGAAAGCAGCAGGAACTCCGATCTGCAGGTAGGCGAGCTGCAGTAACAAGGTGATTTTGATTTTTTGACAGTGAAAGTAAGTAGTTTACTTAAGAGGTCAACGCAGGATTGATGAAAATATAAAGTTGATTTAAAGAAGAAAAAGGCCTACTCTAACAGAGTTTTCTGCTCCTGGTTTCTCTTCAAGATTGATGCTTCTGTGTTTCCTTTAATGTCAGAAGACAGATGAGGAGGAGCTGGAACAAAACAGAGTTTGAGACAAGAAGAAGCACATTAGAAGTTATGTTAACCCTTTCATGCACAAAGTTATATAAATAAATGAAAAGGAAAACAACAATTAACAAACAGTGGATCTCAATCACAATATTTCAAAAGTCATCAAACACAAGAATGCAAATAAATGGTGAAGATTTCTAATTAAATTTTCTAAATAAAGTCACTTATTTGTTCTGCCAGAGGACCCCAACTCTCCATCCGGCCTTAATTAGTCAGTTCTCAGTTCAATACTGTTATTTGGCTAATAGATCAACTGATTTCTCTTGTGATGGCATGGACATATTCCATGAATACAATGCCAGGATTTGCTGGGGTCAGATTGTGAAAGAGTGTGCCCAGGGAACATTATTTTCACATGTGCTGGAATAGACATTGCCCAGCAGTCTGACTCTCCCATCATCCATACAAGCTCTTGCTTAAAAAAATAAATAAATAGTCTCACGATGCGTAAAATTCCCTGGTATGATTCCATGCAAGATACAAATATGTGCTACAATCCACGTTAAGGAAAGTACACTGTTATAGTGTGACTTTTCTCTTGGTCAGGCACTCTGAATATGAATCTTAGGGTGATAAGGCAAGATAGGGTAAAAAAAAAAAAAAAAAGGAAAAAGAAAAAAGGTCTATATGCTGACCATCCCCAAGAGCTTCTTCTCAGACTTCTGAAGGTAAAACTAATATCAAAGAGTGACACATCTCATATCTCGTCGGAACTCCAGAGCAGACATCAACTTTTATTGCTTTCTGTGAGAGCTGTAATTGCACAATGGTAAAAAGATCAAAAATAATCTCTTTGATGAAACGCCAGAGGTGGGCGGGGGGGTGGACTTGATTTGGAAATGAATTGTGAGGCGACTGTATTTTGAGGGGACCTTGAGCTTGAGTTTGAATGGGATCAATGCACGTTTGGGAAAGCCAATGGTGATCAA
The DNA here is from genome assembly GCA_014839995.1 of Xenentodon cancila. Taxonomy (NCBI): domain Eukaryota; kingdom Metazoa; phylum Chordata; class Actinopteri; order Beloniformes; family Belonidae; genus Xenentodon; species Xenentodon cancila. The sequence continues at coordinate 15,864,997 of CM026204.1, read as the reverse complement.
TGAGAATAGATTTAGCAGGAGGGCGGCTGCGACGCAGCACTACGGCGACTGAAGCTGCTGAAATAGACTTTATGAATATTAAACAGCACATGAGTCGATACTGGGGACAGGGCTGTTGTAGTCAACACGGGGACTCTATGGTGGGTTGATGCATGTTTGAGCATGGAATAATATGTATATATTTCCGTGGGATATCCACGTATCTGAAATCCAAACTGGTGTTCAAGCACAGTAATTGGCCCTTGTTATGAATATTTTTTTTTTTCTCCTGAAATAAGAAGTCGGTCACGAGTTATCCATCATCCGAAGTGTTTCTAAACTGCCGATATGAACATTACCCACACCCAATCCACCCTGCCAAACAAAACCCCAGCCCCCTACTGCTGACAAGCTGAGTGGTGTGATGGGAGAGCATAGTAAATAAATGAATAAGCAGACAAAGCGTGTTTACAGTGCAATGTGACCTCTCTCCTAATATCAGCCAGGCTCTCTTTGCTCCCCCAGCAGATGAACTTGAGTCCTGTTCAAGGGTATGCCTGTATAATAAAAAGCCCAGCATGTATGTGTGTGCATTTATAGGTGGGTGGCTGAATGAATGACTGGGTGAATAATATACCAGCTATTAGGGAAAGAAATTGGACTGGCATTACCTTGCTTTAGTTGAGTGTGGGGTGCTGTCACTAATATGCTCTGACATGGTCCCCCAAGACCTGAGGAGTAGTGTGCGTGTGATTGCTTGTGTCTACATGTGCACACATGCTTGCACTCACTGCACACCTCTTACTAATGCTAGCAATGGTTTGAAATGTTTAGAGGGTTCATGCGTGCATGAACATTTTTCACTCTATTGTTCAACATTTCAAGATTTTGGCCATTTACGGAAAATCTCATTTGACTTGCATTTGGTAATTTTCAGTGCTGCCGAATGGACCGGCTGCAGTAACAGCATATGGGATTACAGTCTGACTGCTTCTTGTAACGCTGTCACTAAAGCAGTGATTATCACTTTTAATTAGAAAACATTTCTGCACTAGTATGCAGGAGAGAGTTGGTCCTAGTAGGAAACTGGGCTTCATCCATGTCTGACCATTTACAGTGGAACTTCCACTTACAAATGACCAGTTAGTCATATTTTATGTTTAATTATTATGTTTCTGTTTGATATATGTCTTTATGTCGTGTTCAAAGTGTACACAAATTACAAACCTTTACTTACATAGCAAAAAATATGGACCTTTGTCAAGGCTGGAACCAATTATTCACGTTTCCTTTATGTTTTATAGGGAAATTAGTTCCCAGAAATGAACTTTTCACCTTGCGAACTGCTTTCATGAAAGAATTAAGTTTGTGAGCTGATGTAGCACCGTACTTTGGAAGCTTAATTTAGATTCAGTTTTCACTTTACCTCCTCATTCACTTGCCGTTTGGCTATGTTAAGGCACTATTTGTTAAGGTTTAGGCAAAATCATTTTTGATTGCTATCTAAACACAGGCCGGCACATTTAGGTTGAACTCAAACATGCACCGATGCTCTTGTGCACCTCGTGCAACATTGTTACTCTAAATGCACATTTTCTTTAGTTTGTATTATATTTTGCTCTGCCTACATGCGTCTTTCCAAACATTTCCACATCCTTCTCTTGCCTGTGCCACTCAGTGCAGAGTTAATTGTGTCAGTGTTTTCCCAGACCTCTGCACCACTGGGCTGTGGTCCCAGACCTGGGAATCTCGGGAGCAGAGACTCCAGTGCCCTCTCTGTAATACCTCCTGAAGCTCAAGCTGATCTGGCAACGCGGCATGCAGCCAACTCATAATCTAAGACATTGCAATCCATTAGCTTGAAAAAGCACAGTCACAACCTGTTTTGCGTCCATATGGACCCTGCAGGGGGACCCAAGCCCATTCCCCTGATCCTCTCTGCAGTCAATACAGTTTGTTTCTCCATCAGAATCAGTGGTCAAAGTTCATGTCGTTGGCACATTACACTAAAGACTCGGCACCACTACAATAAACATTAATCACAAGCTGGTATACTTCACGTCGACTGTTACTCTGCATGTGTATGTATATTTCTTGCATGTCTTGCTCTTGTTTTATGTGTCTTTGCACGTGTATTTTATCTGATGTCACTCATTGCTTATGCAAACTACCTTACCGCTCTGCTAACAATGCTGCAGACACTTTCAAGTACAAGTGATGTCGATAGAAACACACAAATTACATTGATTACTTGTAGCATCTCTTCCAAATGGTCTACCCAGCAGAGGAGACTTTAAGACTCCAGAGGGACCAAAAGGAAGGCTTGAAGTAGTTAAGAAAGAAAACAGGAGATTGGAGGAAATCAGCCCCTGATGCAAATACATAAAGTTGTCATAAACTGGATGCTTTATGGAGATACAACATATTTTTATTAGTTTATACCTGGAATGCTTCTACTGACTTTTCTCCCAGTGCTTCTGTACTCTGGTAGAGTGGATGTAAAAGGCAGTCTGTTTGTGTACTGCTCTTTTCTGTGTGTGTGTGTGTGTGTGTGTGTGTGTGTGTGTGTTAGTGTGCATGTGTGTGAGACTATCTGGGAAGTCCAAGGCCGTCTCTGTGTGGTGTGGAGATCAATGTAACCAGTCTAGCGTTGAGATGGAGGGAGCTGTCAGAGCTGAATTAGATGTTAAATCTTTTCGACAAAATGTATTGTGTTCAGAATTTATCATGTGCTGTTTCCAGCCCACTGATGTATGTTGCAGTAACTGTGTGTGAGTTTATGTTTGCGTGCACATGTGCTGTGTGGGTACAGCTGCAAAGGTCCCCTCAGAACGTGTTGTCTCTGGGCTGAAGCAGCTGTCAACATTTTCCTTTACAGCAGCGCCTATCTACTTTCAGTTTTGTTTGACTGTTGTTTTTTTTTTGTTTTAATTTTTAATTTTTCCTGTTCTCTCTTTTTGTCTTTCTGACCTTCTTGAATGCCCCACATTTTTGAGATAGTTTCCATCTGTCTTTATTGTTTCCAGCCTCTGTTTTATGCATGTCCTCGTTGCAGGCCGTCCTCCAAGGCAGTCATCATTCATGTATCAGCCTTCTCTCACACAGCATATCGTAGACCAAAGGTATAACACATTCATCCCTGCGCTATTGGCCGTGGCTCCCTACCACTTCTCGTTCTTTGTCCATCACTTTTCACCCCATCACTCCCACTCCTGCACTGTGCACTTGTGCGCCAGTATGTCTGCCAGCTGATTACAGATCTTGCTGTCAAAATGCAATTTATCTGCTAACTGCAATTCCAGCCACATTTTTCTTCTCTGAAAGTTGCCTTTTCCCTCTTCTATCTGCTTATTTATACATTCAAAATTTGCTTTGTTTCGTATTTATTGCTGTCACAGATGATTGTTTATCTGTAGGTATTAAAGTGCATTCAGTGTCTGAATAATAAACAGTAATGCAAGCATATATGCTTAACATTTATTAAAATGCAGCCAGTCTTGTAACTATGATCCAAAAATAATGGAGGAATTACTCTCATCATTTGATCCTCAGCCCAAATAAATAAATAAATAAAGCTGTCGTTTGTCAGTGACCTCCTCATTTATCTGTGTGGTATGTAGTCTGTTTTCTTTCCATCAAGCAAGCACATAAAACTAATTAATTTTGTTGTTTAAACCATAAAATGCATTTTTCACACACAGCTTGTAACAGACAGTATTCATGGCAATTTTTCCCACAGACTGTAATTGGCCAGTCCACCTAAGTATATCAACAGCTGCCCAAGTTTTTATTTGGCATTCCATTCACATTTATTTAGTAATTTTCTCTAGTTTAAAATGGGGAATTATGACTTAATTGTACATTTCAATCCAGCTCTTTTTTTCTGACCGCTCTTCCACACAAATGCATGTTGTACACACATGTGTACAACATGCATTTGTCTTCTTGTTGGGTAAGATTTTGTCCTGTTTAACATTTGTTGTTAGATTTAACACGTATTATCTTGTAGACTTAAATAAAACAATGAATCACCCTAAAAAAAACATTTAGCAACTTTATTAGGATTTATGACAAACGTCTTTCTTTCTGATTTACGCAACAAACACTGACAACTTTGCATCGGTCTGTTACTTTAAAAATCAAAATACAGGATTTGTGCAGTTTTAGGGGCAGCTGATTTGACCAAAACGAGCTTCCAGCTCTTAAGGTAATATCTTAAACTTGTCATCTGTCTTTTTGAGTATCATTTTAGCTGAGATCCAATATTTCTTTACCAAGTTTATTAGTCATATAGTGGCTGATTTCATTCTGTGTCAAAATTTCCAAAACATTTGTAGCAAAGTCGACTAAAGTTTGTGATGTTAGCATTATTGAATGAGAATGAGGGAGCAGTTCAAGATACAGCCCCAGAGGTGCTTTTATACAAAGGGCTGCATTTTTGTAGGTGTCTGTGATCAGATTTGGAATTTAACCTTTCCAGCCTGATCCCCAGTTCCAGTCAACACACACACACACACACACACACACACACACACACACACACACACACACACACACACACACACACACACACACACACACACACACACACACACACACACACACAAAGCTGCTCCACATGCTACCTCTGGTGGTACAATGCAGCATGAGTGGAGGCTTTCATTGGGAGCAATGGTCCCAGTGAGAAGTCGACCGCAGCAATTAACAGGGAGATGAAAGACACCAGGCTGCCTGCTGAATAATTAAGACGGGTTTGATGAGCAGGGAGGGGCTCCAGGGGAAGGTTGAATGGAACTCCTTCCTAGCTGTGTGTGTCCAGCGATATAAAATGTGCTCCTTGGAGTGTAAATAAGTTTGTACTTCTGAGTTGTCTTTAAAAAAAAAAAAAATAAAAAAGTAGTTAGTAGTTTATATTGACTTTTAGACAAAAAGCACTAAACTTGTGCTTCAGGTCACATGATGAGTCCAGCTATGTCTGTATAATATCGCCCTTATGTTGTAGTTGTGGGCTATAAACAGGCAACACGTGGATGCTGATAGATCACCCGTAGTGGTCTTGAAATTATGCAAACTATAGCTGAATCATTATGCCCATTGATCGACCAGGATCTAGTGAGGCACAACATAAAGGAAAAAACAGAGCAGCAGGGCATGAAAGGAAGAGTTTGATCAGTATATTTGAAAGAAAATAAGCACTGCAGGCATTACGAGATACAAGCACGGAGAATAAAGGGAGCAAGAGATTGAGGCAGACACAGCAAACAGGAACTCTCCCAGGGGTGTTTCAGCCAAATGTATTTAAATGTATTCTGCTAATTACAAAACTCTAAACACATACACGCTGATGCAAACACTGTCTGGCATTTTGTAGCACCGTTGTACCGAGGTAATTACATGCGCTCGGTTTACACATGGTGTGCATTTTTTTTTTTTTTTTTTGTGCGTTCACAGTATGTGTGTGCGAGTATTTTCACAAGTGCGTGTACGTGCATGCAGGTGTGTCTGAGGAGGCGAGCAGCAGATAAAAACAGACTTACATGCGGGAAACACGATAAGCAAAGCCTTTTCCACAAAGATTACGTACCATGTATTGAAGCAAAGCATGCGGGTGGTCGCTTTTCTTTATCCCAAGTGAAGATGAATCAGGGCACTATTATAGCTCAAACAAAAACATTTATTGTAGCGATTTACTTCAAAACAACTTGTGTCTTGACGATCACCGTCTCCATTTACGTCCAAGTTCTACAAAGAGAACAGGAACCCCAGGAGAATTATTTTTTGGCATTTAATCCACAGTAGTTCAGCATTCACTTCAACAAAGGTTTTGTGGGAAGGACATAGTTGGATTATTGTTTAGGTGGAAGGTAGATGAAAGGAAAGGAAAGCAAAGTGACAGAGAGAGCACTGCTTGATCCCACTGCTAATCTAGCTGATCAGATAAAGGGTAGTTCTCAATGGCTACTCTCCAACCAGCAGCTCGTATGACCTTTTCATTGGTTTATTGACTTGCGTCTGCCTGGATATTGGCTGGACATATACTTCCAACTGTCCCCTCGCTTCCTCCACCACCTCCTGCACTTCATATGCTCTTCCCTGCCTTTCATCTTTTACTAACCGCTCTGACTTATGCGGCTTACAGACATCCATCCATCCATGACAGGAATGAATGCGAGTTTATATTATTTCAGCAAATGGGTTTTAACTCCCATGACTAATCTCTTTTGATGATTGAAACACATTCTAGGCTTCACGCTAATGAATCTCTGGTTTGGCTGTTTCCAGGGTTTTTCACTGACCACATCTGCAGATAGCTGTCTTCAAAAAAAAAAAGTTGTATTGTATTTAAATGTGATTTCTCTGGCTTGTGCCTGTCCTGCTGCTTTGGGAGTTCATCTCTGCTCAGTTTTCCACCACAAGCACTGTAGTGATAGACTCAGATCAGAATGTAAAGACCCCCCCCCCTCCATTGTTATGGTCTTTTGGATATATCATATATATTAGAAACCTATATAATTATAAAGCTATGAATAATCTACATACATAGAAAAAAAGCTATTGGTTATTAGTGCAGGCCACTAAAACGTTTACAACCGCTATGATCAGCACAAAGGTTCTGGCTGGTACCAATGCATGTCAAATCCTATAATTTTTATTTTTATTGTTCCTCTTATTTTCATATTTCCATGCAAATTTGATTTTATTGTTGTGGGACTGAACCATGGTTTTGGCCTTGAACTCTACTCCCCACTTTTTCTATTACAGTTTTTCAAGATTTGGTTTTATTGCAAACATGATTTATGCATTATATGTCCTCAGTTGAACCAATATTCTGTCAAAATGGTTGTCGGCGAGCGTAAAAAAGTACCAAATTATTAAACTTTTACCCTTCGCTGTTTTTCATTTTTGAATCCTAAACAACCACAGATGCTTGTTCGTGTTACTATGATTTGAACCAACATCTGGCTGGAACACAACTGTGTAATCTGAACTAAACAGAAAAGAGAAGTCTATTTCTGAGAGCAGTGGGGAAAATGAGCAAGGAGAAGAGAAAGAAAGACATGTCTCCAGGGATGCATTTTAATTCACTCAATTGCCCTATATTCCCTTGCAGTTTTTGTTTTGATGATGGTGACGCTTTGCATATCTTCACCCTCCAAGCACAGAGGATGTGCACAGGAGGGGGAACCTGTGTGTTTTTGTGTGTGTGTGTGTGTGTGTGTGTGTGTGTTTTCTGCCTTCCAGCAGTAGAGTATCAAATTCTGCTGCACTGGATGGGCAAAGGGAAGGTAGGTTTGTGATGACATTAATTAGAGACACTGGAGACGGGTGAAAGCAGGAGTCGAAGAGACGGGGAATATCAAAGTTTAGCTGAGTGATGGGCAGTCAAGTCACCAACATGTGTAAAAGGTTGAAGAAACATAGAAGTGGATATAAATGCAGGCATGGTAAACTGCCAACAACGAGTCACAATCATTTTGTTCCTCCTGAAAAGAACGTAAACATTACCTTTTATTGGATTTGTGTAAGTTAAAGTTTTTGCAAGATAGAGGCAATGCTGACATGGTTAACCGCTCCCTGGTCCTCACATAAGTTGAAAATGTCAAAACACATTTGGCAATGCATCACTTTGTTGTTCACAAGTGAAGTGTCAGTTAGACAAAGTATTAAAACTGAGCGAGCATTATAAAATACATTACACTCAAAAACGCCAGGTGTTATGAGCGAAAAGACAGAATCTGACCAAGGCTGAGGCTTGTACTTAGATAAAATACAGCCAAGAATGGTGACACACTAGCGGCAGCCTGTTGCTTTGGTCATATTATTTATAATATGAAATTATTATTTCCCTACACACATGCAAAAACAAAACAAAAAAAACTGCATTGGTTTTAATGCGTTGCTGTTTAAAAGTTTCTCCTGGCACTTTACAACATCAGTTTTTATGAGTAACTATGACAACAGGCAAAGTTGTTTACAAATGGGAGCATCTGAAGTAATGCCCAGGATGATCAAACCCCGAATTCGGACGGGTTGAAGAGTCGACGCTGAGAATGCTGAACAGGAGCAAAAACAGAAATAGAGGTTTAAAAAGGTTCTTCTCTCAGTTGTCAAGTAGAAAGTATGTAAGTAAGTAAGTAGATGTCTGCCGCATGAAAAGAAAGAGCTTGAAGAGCTTTGATGAAGACAAGCCAGAAATGCTGAAGGTTGAGAAAGATATGGATGGATATGGAATCCATATTTTGGATTCCAACACCTCTTTACCCAACTTTCATACAAGAAAATAGAAGCAGCGAGCAGAGCGACAAGACTAAACAGAGGGGGCTTTTCAGTTCTTCTTAGCAACGGGTGGTGTAATCCTGGACATGTCATTGTGAAGGAGTGTCTCTGCACTTGGTTTTAAACTGTTGGCTGTGACTTCTCTCTGAGAGTTCACCCATCTTACCTTCCGAAGCTGTGTGTAGCATTCACGGCTCACGTACTCCCAGGTGATGAATACAACACCTCCAGTGTATTGAGGGTTATCGGTGGATTATTTTGGCTCTTTCCCTGCTACACTTCCAACTTTCCGACAGATGTTGGCTTATTTCAGCGACTGTTTGTTTGCTTGTTTTTCATGTTTTTCTGTCTCTGATTGTGAACCTTTCCTGGCATTGCTAAAAAATACAAGTATTTATGCATATCTGTTGCACCTCTGGTCCTAATGAAATGAATTACTAAAACTCAGCCTCTATATACATCCTATTGTACCTGAGAAAGAATTCAAGTTGAATGAAGCTGGCTGAGATGTGACTTTGTACGCGTGTGTGTGTGTGTGTGTGTGCGCACAACTAAGTTGTGTTGGGAGGAGAACTTTAGAAAAAAAAAAGATTTATTTTTGTTAGTTTTATGGCCACAGTGAAACTCCAGGCCTGCCCTGGCAGCTTGCCAACCCACCTTTATTCCAGATGTTACCATGGTGAAACTTATGGGTGGTATCCTGGCAACCAGACTGGCGGTTTGGGAGCTGGAGACGACTGTTGTTTGAGAGTGATGGATAGATTACGAGAGAGCAAGAAAATTGAATAGTCTCCACTCATTCTCTGTTGTTTTTCCCCCTCCAGAGGCCAAGGTCTGGTGTTGATTTAAGCCCTGTCTTAATGTGATTATCACCCCAATGTTAAGGGCTATGCACATTCCCTCTGCAACATTGATTTCCATTTAAAACTGTAATTGAGAGGAACAAACATTGGTATTAGCTATTCTCACTCACCATTGCTCTTCTGCACTCTGTCTTACAGCATAGACTGCTTAGTTTTTCAGAAGTCTGTGGAGGGAGAATTTGGTTGGCTGGAGTCCAGAGACAAAGCCGGTTCTTGGGAGCAGTGAGGAGGAAACTGGGCCTCTGCCAAAGGCTGTTAACTGCTGGGCATATGATGAACCAGGGCAACAGACTGTCCTATATTGTTCCACGGTGACACCGCTACGATGACCCTTACCTGACCACAGCCACTACAGGGTTGACTTTAGGCTGTGGGTTTTGGCTGAGGTCATGTGGTGAGCTGTAGTTTGGTGGCTGTGCTAACCGTCTGAGACGTGTATGGTATAGGGGCAGGGGAGAGTGTTAACCTTTCCAGCACAGACTGGGAGTTACATAGAGAATCCATCTCTGGAAGCTGGGACGTGTAACATGATTCATGGAGTTGCCTGCTGAGCACTTTTCAAGAGATGGAGGAAAACGTCAACACTTGTTGCCTTTAATTTAATTTTGGAACTGTGATGGTCTTATTTACCCTTCACATAAATGATAAATAGATCCAAATGTTAGATAATAAAGATAATAACTGCTCCACATGAAGTCAGATGTAGAGTTTACATTCAGCCATTCTCTCTGCTTCTTTAAGCCGTAAATCCAAAAATGAACAAATATACATTTTGGAAGAGGGGGGTGGGAGAGATACATTCAGTTTTTCAAAATAACAAAGAAAAGAATAGCTAAGTGGACAAAAATGGTGGATGAGGTTTCAGTTTTATGTTGAAATTGCCTTATTCGTATTGGACAAATTATTCAGGTCTTTCTTATTGGCTAGACAGACTGATGCACTTTCCTCTCATTTGCATAATCATTCTCATCATGGAAAATAAATACTCACACAGGGAGAGAAACTCAGAGTTCACAGCGAGAGGAAGAGCACTGGAACAGCTATGCAAAGCATATAAAGAAGAGGGATGTTAGCAGAATTATTAGTGTCTTGTAATGACCTCCCACACGTTGTGACAGAAAAGCATGTATCGGACCGATCGACATGAAACTTGCCACCATTACCTTGAGACGACAATGACTTACAGTTGATCAGCGTCACTGCCGCAGCGACTTCCTACCCACTTTGTTTCTTCAAGTCTTTTCAGACTGTACCTCAGCGTGTGTACTTACGGAGGAGGATTCAAGGGCAGTGCTAAGTGATATTCAGTGAGGGAGTGTGAATGTGGAGGGGGGAACACAAAGGGAGTGAAAGAAGAAGAGGAGGGTGAAGAGAAGGAGACAGCGGCAGTAGATGCTGTAAAGATAGCGGCATTGTTGGGGGACCTTTTTTGTTGTTCGGTGTTTTTGTTTCCCTCATCATTCCCCCAACTCCTCCAAGTACAAAAGAATAAGAGAGTTGACATTCAGCACTGGTGTGGAGAAGCCAGGCAAATGACTAAACGGAAGGCAGCCTACCACTGCTGTCACCTGTGCGTGGGTGTTTTTGTGCCTGTGTTTTGGTGTGTGTGTGTGTGTGTGTGTGTGTGTGGTGTGTGTGTGTGTGTGTGTGTGTGTGTGTGTGTGTGTGTGTGTGTGTGTGTGTGTGTGTGTTTGTTTGTACACCCTTGGGTACCAGACAAACAGTCCAAGCATTTTATGCTCAAGGACAAACTCACTGAGGGCCTAAAGCTTTTCTTACTCTTCCACTTCTGCTTGTATCCCATGTTCCTCTTGACTGTCATATTTACTGAAAGCATTCATAGAAGAGTCTCTACTTAGGTACGTGTTCACAAGCCACCTTTTACCCCATCATGAGTGGACTTTATTGATTCCTATCTTGCCCTTCTTCCTCTTTGGAAGCAGTGATGCATCCAGTGTTGCAGGACGGTTCCTGTCAACGAGTTGTTGGCATGTTGTCTTTGGTGACGGAGACCCGATTGAAATGCCAGGCGAGTGTCTGAAAGAGAGACAACCTCACTGATCAATCAGGAATCTCCTCATTCATTATTCACACTGAGCCCATCCAATAGCTCAGAGCCCAGGGCCACCACACACTGTCATCAATGCCTCCATTGATTATCAGGCCTCATCAGCGTTTGTTTGGCTTGTCAAATCAATGCCTTTTTAACGGCATGCTGTCCCTGCAGGAGACCGCAGATGAATATTTCATATCCCCTCTGATCCAATCATAATTCAAAGCAACACACATCTAACTGTCCTGATCTTATGAGATATACTTGTGTTTGTTATTACTCAGTAGTTTTATTTATTTATTTTTCCTGTAGTGCAAATAGTGAACAGATGAAAAAAAGTTAGGGAATCGTGTCATTTCCTTTAACAGGGCAATTTCTCCTTTGATTTCCTGGGGGTGGGGTTGGGGTGGGGGTGGGGGGTGGGGGGGGGGGGGGGGGGGGGGGGGTGGGGGGGGGGGGGGGGTATTGAATGAAAAAAATGAATGACTGGACATTGCCACACCTCTACCTCTCTCTCTTCCTGCGTCTTGTGTAAACAAACCTGATGAGAGCTGGTCCACCAAAATGAGGAAAAGATACTCATGAGAAAAAAAAAAAAACAGCTATCAAATCAAAGCTGTCAAATCAAAGCTGTGTCCAAAGCTCCGAATGCTAAGTTATAGAATTCATTGGCTTAGAATTCATTCAGTTAATGAATTCATTGAATTAATTTAGAAAATGTGCTATTAAGGTTTTGTTAGTGTCAGATTATTTACTATATAGGGTTGATTAAGTCATTGGAGGGGCCCCCTGTGAATTTGTGCCTTGGGCCCTAAGAGATATTTGATGTTTTTAAGTTTTTGACGGGGCATGTTTGAGGGGGAGTTGTTCATGTTTTTAAACACACAGAGAGGCATTTTTTTAAATGCTAATATTTTCTTAAAAAACCAAAGGGAGGCTCACCAGAATACATTTGGAAACCACTGAAGTAAAGAATGCATGGATCAGTTTTTCTGCATAACTCTGAGACAGAATATTCCTACTTTTTGCAATATTACGAAGGTAATAAAGGACATTCCTAGAAACCAATTAAATATGTGAATTGAAGGATGGATTCTAGGCAAAAGTAGCTCCCAGGCTCCTAACTGTAGTACTAGTGACCAAGGTAATGCCATCTAGAGTAACTACATACCTAGACAATATGTCCACGTAGCACTTAGACCCAAATCCAACAACTTCAGTTTTATCTGTATTTCGCTGGAGAAAGTTTGTGTCATCCAGCTATTTCTGTCTTTAGGACATCTTGTAATCTGACCAGCTGGTTACCAACATGTTGTTTTAAATATGAGAATAAATAAGAAATATAACACATTTATCTTAATTGATGGGCATTTTTGCATATTTAAGCTTAAGATTTTGTTTCTAAAAAAATGTTTTAAAAGTGATCCATCTCCTGGTTGCTACAATGCATAGAGATGTAACACATAGTGCAAGCTTAACTCCAGGGTCTGCTGTTGACAACTGGGGAAGCACGTCCATGTCTCCATCAGCTATGATTCCAGGTAAAGAGCTTCTCTAATTATAGGGACAATGCGTTGTCTGAAGCAGCGACTATCCCGCTTCAGTTGTTTTGCATCCAAATGCATACACTCTTATTGTCAAAGGTACTCGCTCACCCATCCAAATAATCGGAATCAGGTGTTCCAATCACTTCCATGGCCACAGGTGTATAAAATCAAGCACTTCGGCATGCAGGCTATTTTTACTATTTGTGAAAGAATGGGTCGCTCTCAGGAGCTCAGTGAATTCCAGCGTGGAAGTGTGATAGGATGCCACCTGTGCAACAAATCCAGTTGTGAAATTTCCTTGCTGCTAAATACTCTACAGTCAACTGTCAGCTGTATTATAAGAATATAGAAGTGTCTGGGAATGACAGCAACTCAGCCACGAAGTGGTAGGCCACTTAAACTAACAGAGTGGGGTCAGCGGATGCTGAGGCACATAATGCCAAGAGGTCGCCAACTTTCTGCAGAGTCAATCACTACAGACCTCCAAACTTCATGTGGCCTTCAGATTAGCTCCAGAACAGTGGCGGAGAGCTTCATGGAATGGGTTTCCATGACCGAGCAGCTGCATCCAAGTTATACATCACCAAGTGCAATGCAACGCGTCTGATGCAGTGGTGTAAAGCACGCTGCCAATGGACTCTAGAGCAGTGGAGACGGGTTCTCTGGAGGGACAAATTGCTTCTCCATTCGGCAATCTGATGGACGAGTCTGGGTTTGGCAGTTGCCAGGACAACGATACTTGTCTGACTGTATTGTGCCAAGTGTAAAGTTTGGCGGAGGATGAATTATGGTCTAGGATTGTTTTTCAGGTGTGGGTCCTAAGTTCCAGTGAAAGGAACTCTGAAGCTTCAGCATACCAGGACATTTTGGACAATTCCATTCTCCCAACTTTGTGGGAACAGTTTGGAGCTGGCCCCTTCCTCTTCTAACATGACTGTGCACCTCTGCACAGACCAAGGTCCATAAAGACCTGGATGACAGAGTCTGGTATGGATGAACCTGACTGGCCTGCACAGAGTCCTGACCTCAACCCGACAGAACACCTTTGGGATGAATTAGAGCAGAGAGCCAGACCTTCTCGTCCAACGTCACTTAAGTTCATATGTGAGTCAAGGCAGGTGAGCATATTTTTTTGGCTATTTTCACTATACCTCTTGATGCTTTGTTGGACAAAGCACATGTTGTCTCTTTCCAGGTGTGTGCCTTGCCAGTCCCTGTTAACTTGTACCAAAAATGGAAAATAAAATATTTTTTAGGTGCGTCATTTTAATTAAAATTACCTCTATTGCTGCGTCTGAAAATTGCTGCCAGTTTGCAATTGATTGGCATTCATGAATGTACGCACATTCTTACAATCATATCCTGGTTTACGCAGAGGTTGAAGATGTTTTTTAATAAGCAGGAGATTTATGTCCAAGTCTACTCTCAGACTTACGAGTTCATCAATGAGACACGACATCTGCAGGCTGCACAACGCGGCAGCGGTGAATGCATTGCCTAACTGCACTGCTACTGTTATGAGTTGTTTTCAAAAGCCTTTAGTGGCTTTATATTAACTATAAAGAAAGTGATAACTGTTCCAAATCATATGAGAATCTGTGATGAATCTAAACAATGGCAAAATGGCTGTTTCTTTAATGTAAAGATGAGTGCAGTCTACTTGAAGCTTGACCTTGCCCCACACTGATGGGACATGAGACAACAAATGAGACTGTAAGCACGTTCGACTTTATTGCTTAAAGCAAAACCTGACTGAGCTGGTTGGAAATATGTTCTCAGAACTTTGTGTTTAACAGTGGCAGTCATGGCAGAGTTAAATATTTCTGCCTATTTCTTTTGACTTCAGCTTCACCCCGATCCACCTGTTTGTGTAGTGGTTATAACAGGTCAGTGTAGAAAAAGCTAGTGCTGACAGGCATGGCTTTGCTGGGAAATGGAGAAAGAGCACTGCCCTACAAATACTGTGTGTGTGTGTGTGTGTGTGTGTGTATGTGTGTGTGTGTGTGTGTGTGTGTGTGTGTGTGTGTGTGTGTGTGTGTGTAAATACCAGTGACAGGAAGTCAGCAGGAAATGGAGGGACTTCCACAGCAGCGTTTACTTTCACATTTCAGCGAAAAATATCTGGCTTCATTCTAAACAGGTAGATGGTATATGAGCAAAGAAGGAGTCCCATATGCTCACGGAGGAATGTAAACAGAATGTAGACTGTTATTTTTGTTTTTGGTTTGCTTTTCTAGGGCTTGTTATGTGCAAAAATCACTTAAAAAAAAGATGTTTAAGTTAGGGTTAGGGGTTTTTCAAGATGTTTGGACACTAAATGTGCACACATGTTACTCGGGCAAGTCGCACAACAGAGAATAAGATATATAAGAACAGTCCTTTTCACAGCCCAGTTGTGTTTTTGAGTCGGAATCAGCCATGTTTCTACGCCTTTGCGTCCTTTAGGATTATCATGAACAAATAATGCTAAACAAAGAAGTTTTGATGCTGTCAAACCACAAATATGAACACACATCTGTCAGACCCTTGTTGTTGTGTCCCGTGACCACTTACTGTAATCATGAAGGCTGAAGCAGAGTCCAAAAACAACTCATCACTTCTATATCCTTAACTGACCCCCCCCCCGCTCCCTTTGTTCACCTCTGGTTTTTTCTCTCCTTTTATCTCTTTGTTTCTTTCGCTTTCCTCTGTTTGTTTGAGAGGATTAGACAGATAGGGGAGCTCTGAGGACTCTGTTTACTGTAAAGCACTTGCGGGACGCATCTCTACTTTTCTCTGATGTGTGCGTGAGAAAAAAAAAAAAAACACACAACAGGAGAGAAACCCATCCGTATTTTAAAGGAGTCTCTCATTGCTGCATGCCCCTTGGTAAAATGTATTTCTTAGTCCTCAGTCCCCTCTCTCTCTCTCTCTGCTTTGCTTTTTTTTCACACTTCCTCATCCCTCCTTACTCCCATGAAGATTTTTTGAATTTCTCAGAGGCATTTCAGCATTAGCTCCAGGCTTATCTTTTGTTCTTTCATTCTGTATCCCTCCTCTTAACACCCTGACTGCAGTGACTGTGCCGCTGGCCAGGAAACACAGGCTGGCTCTGTTTAAGGGAAAAGCAGTGGATGCAGTCAGACACGCTAACACTGAGACACATTAGGTTGTACACACACACACACACACACACACACACACCCTTCTGCCTTTATCTTTGTCTCGGTTTCTCTCGCTTACATACACATTTTTCTTACGAGGCGTCCTCTCTACCTGGGGCAATGAATCAATGAAAGCAAACTCTGAAGTGTTTGACCTCTGAGTCTGGCGGTTGTGCGTCAGCAGGTATTTTCACTCATAATATCACCAACAGCGAACACGCACACACCCACACACTGGCATACACAAATGAACATGACCTAGCACCTAACAAGGAATTAGCTGAGTGGAAAGGTGTGAATACTTCTAAAATTAAAACAAACAACTTTGTAGAGGTATGTTGGTTCAGCGCTCACGTTCATAGTCAGATTTGCTTGTATTTGTTGTGTCATGATATAAAAAAAAATGTGTATTTTGAGTGAGAATGTTCTAAATCTAGGCATTATGTCCATAAGAGATATATTTTAGTTTATTTATAAAAGACTGCAAGGAAAAAAAAGTTGGTAATAGTTCAACATTTTGGAAAGTTATGATTTGCAATATGTGAGCACACAT
This sequence comes from Xenentodon cancila, assembly GCA_014839995.1. NCBI lineage: Eukaryota > Metazoa > Chordata > Actinopteri > Beloniformes > Belonidae > Xenentodon > Xenentodon cancila. Next base: position 15,848,582 of record CM026204.1, on the reverse strand, counting down.
TATCTTCAAAATGACACGCAAAGCAGGTACACAAGAACAAATAGAATTCGCAAAAAAAAAACAAACATAAAAATATAAGGGAACACAAATCTGTTTCATCCATGGTCAGAATGTCTAGATACCTGAAGGTCCCACGCACATCTTTTTAAACAACAATACACGGGTGTAATCAAGGTGGAAATGCACAACCATCACCACTCAGAAAGAAGACAGTTTCTGTGACCCAAAGATGAATGTGCTGTGGTTTGAAAAGTGTAAATAAACCTCAGTTCAACAACTAAACACCTTATAAATATGCTTGCTGGAATGAGGGAGAACATATCGATATCTAGAGGAAAAGACACTCTACACCACATGAGGTGAAAGACCATACCTTGAGGAGGAGGGAACTGCTCCAAAACCACAGTAAAAAAAAGTCAGATTACAGTTTGCAGGTTTTTAAAGGGGGAAAAAAAAGTATGTTTTGGAGATTTCCCTTTGGTCAAATGAGACTTAATTTCTGATTAGAATAATTGAGAACTATTTGGTCAAATAATCATTGTTATGTTTGGAGAAAAAAAAAAAAAAAAGGTAAACTTGCAGGTCGGCCAAAGAACACATCCCAAATATAAAGTATGGGAGAGGCAGTGTCATGTTGTGGGGTTGCTTTGCTGCAGGAATAAATAAACATCTCAGGACATCAGGCAAAAAAAAAGTTAAAGGTTTGGTGTGGAAACATTTTTCAAACTTAGGGACCCCAAGCATACCTGGACAGTAACTTGGCTCAGCTCCACCCCAAATTTTGACTCAGTTCCACTAAGTCTGTCAGGAGGAATGAGCCGACATTCCAGCATTGTCCAGCAAGAATTGTGAGAAGATTGTGAAGGTCTGCCCAACACATTTGAGGCAAGTTAAACCGTTTAAAAGCAGTTCCAGAAAATGATAAATAAGTGTATGTAAACTTTTATTTTAAAGAAAAAATTGTCTCTGAAATCAATGCTTCTCTTTATTATTATATTTTGAAATTAAAAGGAATAATTCCCTCTATAAGATTAGTTTCATCACAGCAGTTGTCTTAAACAAAATTTTCCATCAGGTTTGAAAGTTGTAAATTTTACAGTGACTGCTAGATGTTTTATTTACAACAAGCATTTTCTGGTGCTGACTGAAACTATTAAACATCAGGGGTGTCGCTAGAATGGTTATAAAGCATTTTGATAATCAGCAATTAACTGAAAAACAATAATGTTTATTACAAAATTGGATTGCATGTTAATTAATAAATCCATAATAAAGATTGTCTAATTATAAAGTTTTGTTCTCATTGAATCCTTCAATAAGCCTTTAAAAATATAAATTATACAATAAAACAATGAGCAATCATAGAGCTTTGTTGTATTCAAGGACCTGACTTGCATGGTTCAGCCTGCTTTTTTTTTGCTCAAGGCCCGAAGTGCCGCAGAAAAGGTAAAAGGAGGTTAAATCAAGTAGGCAAATGACTGGGAAAATACAATACAATACAATACAAAGAAAAGGATTTGAAAATGGAGCAGGGTAAAAAGGGAACCCGAAATATCTTTTCAAATACCTGCCTGAACAATGTAATCCATGGCAAATTTTTAAATTCAGTTATTTATTTCTCTTTTAAAAAAAATATATTTAACTTTAATTGATTTTTATGCTCATTAAAATATCCAGTAAGAGAATGCATTAAAAAAAAAATCACCATTTATTTATGGATTCTTTAATTTCTTTCCAGCCCATCCATCCATTTTCTATACCTGCTTAATCCAGTGCAGGGTCCCGGGGGTCTGCTGGAGCCTGTCCCAGTGCACCACAGGCAGACGGCAGGGGTCCACCCTGGACAGGTTGCCAGTCTATCGCAGCACCACATATAGACAAAGAACCATAGACACACTCCTTTGGGCAATTTAGAAGGATCAGTCTACCTAACATATATGTTTCTGGACTGTGGGAGGCAGCCGGAGTACCCGGAGAACACCACACAAGGACAGAGAGAACATGTAAACTCCACACAGAATGACTCCACCTGGGGAGTTGAACCAGGAACCTTCTTGCTGCGAGGCAGCAGTGCTTTCGCAATCCAATTTAGTCATCTATATTTTTTTTCCAAGTAATTAATGGATATTCAAAGGTTCACTACCCTTCTGTCAACACTCCTGCTCCTTATTAGGAAACATACATATGATGAGTAATATCAGGAGAACGTAAAACAAGCCTGAATGATGTCCAAGGGTTCTTGTGTGAGAAGGTTTGTCTCTTGTTTGCATTCTGGTCTGGTGAAAGTGTTTGTGTATGAGCTTGCACTGTGTGTAGTGAGTGTGTTTGTGTTTTCATGTGTTTTGAATGCATGTGTGAGAAAGAGACTGGGTGAAAGCGAGTGTGTTTACTTCTTCCTGAGTGGGTTAGATCTGATAACGCTGACAGCCACAGGTTGATATTCCTGAGAGCAGCCAGCCTCTCCTCTTCACACCACAAGGCCGACACATACACCTACAGAAAGAAATAAAATGTATGTCTCTTTTTTGCAGGATGGTTTGAAGAATTAGAAAAAAAAAAAAAAAAAACAGGGCAAAATCTTCTTGGGATGTTTTCCAAAGGCATGCACAAACTGCTTTTGAGTCACTGCAGGTATGATGTGGGGATCTTTTCATGCATTATCTGTTTTCTATTGTAATAGTCACTGCAATTACAGAATTAAGCCGACCTGGGATTTAGCCAGCAGGCGCTTTGCCATGAAAATGCTCCAATGGGGAAAGGCTGTGTGTGTTGGTGTGACAGTTACTCTCACCACTATTCACCACACCTCAAAGGCAATGTCTTCTCTCCGAGGCCTACTTCAAACACAGCCCCAGGCTGTCTGTTTGCGCTCTGGTCATGTCTGCCTATCTTCTCATATTCTTCACTCTGCTTCTGATTTATCTCCCACAGGAAAAACACTACCCATCAAACAGCAGATCTACATCTTGATGTGCATAGATTTTATCCATTAAATTTCCCACATGGCTCCGGGATACAAATGCATATAGTGATCCCACATATACAGGACAACAGACCACCATATTTGCATCAATCCTTCGCACATTATAAAAGCTATTTGGGAAAACAAATATACATAAATGCCCACAGAGACAGCGACACACACACACACACACACATGCATGTAAATCACCCCTCCATCCCATTGCTTTCTTTTGCCTACATGTGTGGTGTGGGCCCTTGAAAGGGCATAGCAGTGGCACAATGACATTGAAGAGAATCACACAGCCTTGTGTATATAGTATGAAGGAAGACAAGAGGAGAGAAAAGGCTGCACCCTTATTCAATTAGTGGCACTAGCCTGGAGTAATTACTCCTACTCTCCCTAATTCCCATGTAAATTTGTAACGAGCGCTGCACTATTTTAATGCAATTTAGTGCCACTTTGACTGGATGCCAGTGTTGCGTGCATGGAAGAGGAGGTTTGTGTGCTCATTTGTGTGTGTTTGTTGCCATGCGTTTGTATTAGGGACAAAACCTGGCTGAGAAAGATGAACCTTTTGTGTGACTGTGCTGTTGAGAAAGGCAGAGAGTAAACAGGGAGAGGAGGAGGGCGCTGAAAGGAGAACAGGTCTGTGGTGATGACACGGTGATCAGATAAGATCTTCAGTGGGACCTGACTCTCTCTGTGTGTCCTGTGGGAACAGCAGCTCGGACGCTTTCCTACAAATCTGTTGTCACCTTTCTCCTGGCTGCTGAACACACACGCGCCCAGAGGAAACACTCCGCTCCACTTTTATCCAGTAACTCCATAAATAAAGAGGCACCTGTTGAAATGGTTTTAAATTGACATATATAGTTCTGATTTTGGGTCCACAAGCTAAATAATAACCACGTGTCTTACTAAGCAAACAGAGTGTTTTATTTATTTGCTTTATTTGTGGTGCAGGTGAGCAGGTAAGGGAATAAAAAGTAAATCCTAACCACTGCAGCCATCTCTTCCCTGTATCGATTTTCCCAGCCAATAAATTGCCTGTTTAGATAATTGTCTAATTAGTCCAATAATTAGTTGGTATAATTAGTCATTTTAGGATATCGCTCAGGATAAATAAAATCGGTCCGTGTCAGAGATTGCCCAATAGCTATTCCCACGGCGCACATCTCTCTGTCCAACATAGACACTCGAATCAATCCCTGGCTTTTTGTTCTCTGCTTGTCCTCAAGTAGAGGGATGGATAAATGGACTAAAGGACAAACAGGTGCAGTAGTACAGTTTTTTACAGCTGTATGCTGGTAGTTTCTTCAACTTTTTTACTGCCACGTGTTCAATCTCCTTTATGATTGGGCAGATTTCTGTCATCTGCAAGTGTTTTCAGTCAATTCACGTTCCAAGAGCAAACATCTTGATTGAATACCTGTAGGTGCCTAATACATGGATATCAACACATGTTGCTCTAAACTGCTGCAATAATTCAAATGTCCTTATTGACACACTTATTAGAGAGCACGATAGATCCTCGACCACGCTTTGTTGTTGGTAGAACGTTCTTTGTCATATTCTTTTCTCCTCCTGTACAGTAACCTGATACGTCGCATTTCACAAGATTTCTACTCTGTTTTATTTTCCTGTCCACAAAACATTATCCTGGACAGATAGCTGTGAACATTTTGCAGACATTTGTTATTGTCTTTTTATACATTTCTTTTCATATTATTGTCCTTTTAGGTCTTTTAAATCTGCTTGGCTCTGCATGCAGCACGTGAGACAAATTGAAACCATGGCCCCAGATGTCCAAGTGTAGCCCCGAAGTTCTATATCACTTGTGTACTATTTTTTTTTTTTAACAGTTGTAAAACGTTGTAAACGTTTTTCTTAGTGCCACATCTTTGAAGGATCCTAACAGTTTTGAGATGATAAAACTTTCCATATGGCACGCTATTGAAACTGGGACCGCTGCATTTTTTTGTGATTGCTTTGCAGCCCCTCAGAACTTCATGCGTTTAATAATAACATTTCTGATCCTCACACAGTCCTCTGTAATCACTCCTGAAAAAAAAAAAGAATCAGAATCAGCCTTTTTTGGAGCAAAACCATCATAAAATCTTGAAAAATTCACTTTGTGTTTTTGCAAAAAATTAGAGCATTTCATTCTTGTAATGTAAAACACAATTTGGTAACTTGGTTAAAAACACTCACTAGGATGTTCTTAATTGATGACACAACCATTTGAAATCTTTAATTTGTATCTGTCATAAACATATAAATTACAGGACAATATTATTTTTAAAGATAAGACTTTCCCTGACTCGCTCCACCTCACCGTAACCTTATTTTGATACTTCTTGTGGTCTCCAGAAAAATGTCATTATTATTTCAGTATCACTGAAATCAGCATAAATTCCTCCCACTGTACATACAGACGGGTTATTTTCCTGGCTGAGTCATAGGTGGGGCTTTTCCGAATCTGGCTTGACATTCATCCATCATATCTTCCTCCTGATTTATTGGAAAACAGACAAGCTGAGACGCAGAGGTACACAGGTCAGTAGGAGACCCTAAAAGCTCCGCACATCACTAAAAAGCAAGAACGAAACGTAATGTGTGTATAAAATCCAAGCAGCAGGGCAGGAAGGAGAGCCAAACTGTTTGATGCTAAGCTTGGATGCTGTTTATTGAACTGTGTACAGTCTCTGTGAACTTTATTTGAGGTGAAAACAGGCCATGCATGACCATCTCAACTGTGTGTATGGTAAGCACAAGGCTGGATCTTCAGATATTCTCTGTGTGTGTGTAATCACATTAGCAGGTGTGTCTCAGCTGCTGAGGTGATTTGGTTTCTGGTCAACGCCCTTTGGCTACTTGCGTGGCCTCTGACTTCTTTCGCTGCATTTTTCTTCCTCTCTGCTCCTCTCTCACATATATCATATAAAGAATCATTTCCCCTCCTTGTGTTTGCAGGTTTTACTGCAAACAAAGCAGCTGTAGGCAGCCGAACTGTACATTGATTTGTATGGGAGCCGGCCAGATGTCACCTGTTTTCCGCTGTGTGGAAATCCCCAGCTCCAAAGGGCCTGCTGTGCAATGCAATGACTCACTCTTAATTTCAAGTGTGAGTTTGGCTCTACATGGTGTGCATATCTCTGTGAGTGTGGACTTGTGCTCATGTTTTTATGCAGGTGTAATCTGCATGTGTTCTCAGGTAATAGGCTTGAATTTTGATGTGCTAGTTTTAGGCCACGCTTTTTTTTTTTCTTGTTGTCGTTTTGTTTTGTTTTTTTCACTAGGCTTGGGTTTAAAGGTAATTAGGACGCACAAACATCAGGCAACTGTTAAGAAATCTCGAATCTGGCTGTGTGTATGGCGATGCTGCGCATGTCCGCTCTGGTTTTTGCGTGTCGGGGTGACCTTTGACATTTACAGTCGCTGGCCTCTGACCTCATTAATGTGCCTCATGAGACCTTGTCTTCTGTTTTTTATCCAGTACAGCTCCCCTGCTACTCCTCTACTGTATCTACATTCGCTCTGAGTGATCACAGTATTCACAAAAGTGTCTGTTCTGACATTAAACAACATTTTCCGTCTCCCTTTCATATCGTTCAAATTAACATATTGTCCCTCACGCCCTTCTCCAGAACCCTTCTGTCCCACTTTACTGTTTCTTGCATTTAAGCTCTCCACTTCTCACGGCTGCTCCTTCTCTTCCTCTCGCATTCCTTTTTTATTATAAGCAGCACTTTGTCTGTAAGTGGGAGGCATATTCTCACACAGGCCTGAGCCATTTTCACTTAATCAATTCAGTCGCCTTAATTCATATACACACTGATAAATGGAACTAAATTAAATATTTACAATAGGCAGAACACCCCGGCAAGTTGTCTGCACATGCACAAAGAAAAGAGGTGACTGTCGTTCAACAGCCAAGGACACTCTCTTCGTCTATCTGGATCTCTATTGCTCTGACGTAATGGAAGCTGGATGCAGGTGCGCACACACACACATGCACACACACACACACACACACACACACACACACACACACACAAGCAGACAGATGCACTGCTTTTCTTTTTTTTTTTTGGTTGTGTATTTGTTTATTTTTTAGGCTACAAAAATGCTCACATGAACATTGACACATTCATGCAAAGCTTCACTCCCTCTGCGATGCACACGGAAGATAATATACACAAGTTGCCAGCACTCTGATATTTGCTGGTGGATTGATCTAACTCTTTTATCTGCTAAATAACTTACCATCGATTGAGTGGGGGGAAGGTAGAAGGTGGTGGTGGTGGTGGTGGAAGCGGGAGGGGGGGGTTACGTGGGGAAGGAGGGAGGCATGGGATGTGCAGAGAGCATTAAAGCCAACCAATATCCATGAGCTGTCCACACTGCCTGAACAAGTCACCGTGTCACATGCTGCAGAGGGGTACGAGTCAGAAAGAACTTTGATAGATGTGCATGGGAAAAGGGTTTCATAGATGGATGGATGGATGGATGGATGGATGGATGGATGGATGGATGGATGGATGGATGGATGGATAGAATTCTTTCATTTTCCCTCAAAGGCCCCTTTAGCACTGTGCCATTATAAGTCTGGACTCAAACAGGTACTATCTATTTCTTATCATTCAAACCAGCCTGAGGAAAAGTGTAATAGTAGCCCTCTCCTCAGCCTCAGGGGAACTCGCTCTACACCCATAGAGGGTTCAGAGGCTAATTGGATATATCACTGTGAAAAACATTTAAAATCCCAAATCAATACCTGCCTCTTTAATGCTTTTCCTGAATAAGTGCTCCTTTCTATTGCTGCTGACCCCTACTCCATCTCAACGCTCACACCCTGTCTCTTGCACAATCTCTTACCACCTATAGGGGTGCAGGAGACGCGTGCAGGGGTCAGTGAGCAGAGGGCTTCTTGGGGCCAAAACTCTGAGAACTCCATGGGGGTTTCAGGATTAAATGATGGCAGGTGACGTACATGTGAAAGCTTAAAACGAACAGCCTCAGGAAAAACATCCAATTTTTAAAATCTGAGATGATCTCCGTGCACAATAGGACATGAAAGACAGAAAAGCAGCAACAGGCTACATAGTCTGTGATATTGTACCGTATTGTATCAAATTCCATTTGTGTTTTTACTGCTGAGTTGAAAGCGTCTCATGTATGTTGGTGGTAACTGTTGTGAGGGTTTTGGGGTGTATAAGAGTGCAAAGGCAGGGACCGGGTGTACGTGGGTGTCATTCAGGGGAGAGTACAAAGAAGTAAGAAATCGTTGTTTGTGCGGACATCTCCAAACATATGAGGCATGAGCAAGGTTTAGGATTGAAGTTCAGCAGCAATCTGAAGACCCCACGTCTCTGAACGTGCACCTATTCACTTCTGGAGCCTCTTCACTTTGACACAATATATTTCTGTTTGAGCACGGTGGCTTAGTGGTTAGCACTGTTGCCTCCTGGTTCAATTCCCGGCCCGGTGGGTCTTTCTGTGTGGAGTTTGCATGTTCTACCCGTGCTTGCGTGGGTTCCCTCCGGGTACTCCGGCTTCCTCCCACAATCCAAAAACATGCAGGGTAGGTTGTTTGATCATTCTAAATTGCCCATAGGTGTGAATGTGAGTGTGCATGTTTGTCTGTATTTCTATGTGGCCCTGCGACAGACCTGTCCAGGGTGGACCCCTGCCTTTCGCCTACTATGCGTCGGGATAGGCTCCGACTGACCCCCGTGACCCGGTAACGGATTAAGCGGGTATTGATAATGGATGGATGGATATTTCTGTTTGTTGCATTTCCTATCTGCCATTTCTCTTCAGTGACACAACATGTACCGTTCTGGTTTGAGGCACTTGAGAGCTGTTTCCAAATAAGCCAAGACCAGGTCTGCTGTATTTCAAGCCCTTCAAACTCTCTCCATTACAGATCAGCTGCCTGCTTGACAGGATGCTGAAGAGGATGATGGCAAGCTGTTGCTAAATGGTCCAGAGGCAGCCTTAGAAAAGGGAGATTTGGTAGATAAAATCACGATTTGCATGTCCTGTTTGTACTCACTGCCAGGGATCAAATCTCTGATTGAATGCGTGATGCTGGAACACAGTTAGTAGAGCCCCCGTTGTGTTCTGCCCCTGTTTTAAATGTTGTGTGTGAGTTTGCACCATCTTGGTGTCTTTATGTGTGTGATTTGGATTTGTATGAGCTTTAGGGATCAGTTTCTAACAACCAGGATTTCGCACTGCCAAGATTATTGCCTTTGACATAGTTTCATTTCCAGAAAAAACAGGAAGCAGATCTGATTGTGTTGCACTTCTGTCCCAGCGGCTACAGTTAACGTGACCCTGGATCTGCATTGATGGACTTGTGTGTAATGTGTTCGATGATGTTTACATGCGCACACAAACCCCAAGTATGGGGTTTGTGTGCGTTTGTCTGTGTCAGGAAACACAGCAGGTGATAAGTCAGATTTCACAGTGCAAAACCTACGTCAGATGAGTATCGCCAGACCTTCTCAGTTAGTTGTTGATCTGCTGTTTTGGACCATGGTGCTGTTTCATTTACAGCTGATCATGCTCTGTTTCATTAGGCTCGTTCTGTCTTCTTGACCGGGGTCGTGAACCAGAGCATCCTGTCACTTGTGGTGCACAAGTCTAAGTGGGTCATTACATGTGATCCCTGGCCCGCACAGACGACTTACATCTGACGCTCTGTTTTCATTGGAGTACGCTGCGCAGTTTCACCCCCTTGTTCCCTTTCCTTCCCCCACCGTTTCCTCCTTCATTTTCTCCCTTTCCCCCCTTCCCACTCCTTCCTTCCTCTGTTTACTTTTGCTCCCTTGATTCACTTTCAGTGCCAACTTCTTCCCTTTATTTTTCAAATTACACTCCCTCGCTCTCTTTACTGAGTCTCCTTGACTGCAGAAAAGAGGCTGGGGACAGAAAATCAAGGCAGCATGTTAACTTGGAACTTCATGGCAAATTATGATTTCCAAAGCTCTGTACTTTTCTGCAGCACAAATGTTATTAAACAGTGGTTTATGTTTTGGTTGGAATAACTGCTCTCCTTTTTAGGACTGACTACTCTGACAAAGAAGCACTTAAAGTTGTATTTTTTTTTCTTGGAAGGTTGTTTATCTTTGCAGGAGATCATGTCTTGCTCTTCAGCTTAAATTTCAAGTGATGCTCATTTCATCAAAGATCCTTATGTTGAGATGAAATTTGTTAGAAAGAGGACATCAGCTCGACATTTCCCATGATAAATAAACAATACTTTAACTTATATATACATGGGATATGTTGTCAGATCGTGTAAGAGGTATGGATCAAGATTTTTTTTTTAATTTTTATAAAGGGCTAGTCCTGACTTATGCAAAACAAGAACAATTTAGAAAAAAACTATTTAAAGTCATAGCAGATTAACCCCGAATCATGGAGTTCTCGCTGAGTCTGTTCGTTTACGTTTACTTGGCTGTAAGAAATAATAACTTCTAATATCATTTAATCTTATACTTGTAGATCATTTTTGATCATTTAACTTGTTTAGTTTGTACAGTGAAAAACAATCACAGCTCACGGTGACATCTTAAAGTTGCCATGACTTTCTCTGCATTATCATGCAGGATTTGTGTCTCCTGCTGTGTAAGTACACCTCTCACCAGGAATATGAACACATTCCCAGGAGGTTTATTACAGATTGTCATTGAAAATTTAATGATATATATATATATAACATTTAAAAAAATGAAATGGAAAGCTAAATCCCATGGCCATTACTCTGTCTTAAAGTTCAACGAGGGATCCTATTTTCACTTCCCATTTCAACTGTACACAAAAGCACATTCTTTCAAAACAAAAGCAAAACTGTCATCGCTGGAGTGGTCATACAGAGATGTTTTTAGTTTGGTGAACACAAATCTGACCATGGCATCCCTTTGAGTGTGTCTGCAGTGGGCATCTTGATGGGTGGGGGTATTTGAGGAGACAGATCAGAGGTATGGCCAATATGAGAAGACTGGACAGCTCCAGTTCAAACCAGCTGTTAACCAAAAAGGCAGAGGATAATAAACATACATAATAAACATAATAATTACAGCTGTGAATGTGAAGGAAAATACCATTTTACTTAAAGTTATGTTAATAACTTTACATTTTAAACAGGAAGGACTTTTTTTTAAGAGTAACCTTCTCAATAGAATTCCAGCTTCCTTAAATCATCTTTATTCTCAGCAACGTGAGTTTTTTTTTTCCTCTGTATTTCTCTTCTCTGTGTCCAGGAAATGACCAGCAGCAGAAACTCAAATGAAAACAAAGTTGGTTGCATATAAAAAGAGGACCTGGGAGTTGCTCCAGATGAACTTTCTTTGCATCTGCCCATTTTTTTTTCTGTCTTAAAAAAGTGTAACTGTTGTTTCTCTTCCTTCATATCCAATGTGATTAACCTTTTAAAAAAACATCCTGAAGAGTAAGAACTACCACTCCTGCTAGGAACTAATGGGTTTTTGAATTCATTTGCAGTATTTGCAGTCACATTCCCCACATAAATATTAAAAGATAGTTGTATACAGTAATCACTGCATAAACATAGATGCGTGTATACATCTACGGTGAACCCCCTTAACACCTTCGTCTGTTGTGTCTAGCATGTGATGTTGCATAAATCACAGCTGGCAAGACAATGACAAGAGGATTAAAATGATTAAGAGCACCCAAAGTTAGGCCCCGAGTATATTTTGTTTCATTGCCAGATTGTTGCATGGCTAAATGCACACACACGTGCAAAAAAAATGCTGCTCATGCCATCGTCTATTTCAAATCATTTGCCAGATGCCCCCACTCCAACTCCTGTTAATCATATTATCCGCAGGAATCCCTAGCACTTAAATCCATAACTGCTTTGTGTATTAATCGCAAGGAATCTTGTTATCATGTCTATATTAATTATAGCCATCTGCCAGGGACGGGATGGGGCTGGGTTTAAAAGTGGGGGTGGAGCAGTGGGGCAGATTCATGTCAGGCTGCTGCCATTTGAATCAATTTGACTTGAGTTTTAGGGAAGGTGGCAGTGTGCTATTTTAGATCATTTCGTGCTTTACTGAAATATTAAACTTTCTGGCACTTTTGTTTTGGGTGATAATTCAGGAAACACTACGAGAAATCCACAGCTAGTTTGTTTCTGGGAATGGTAACCTGACTTGACAGGCACTTCCTGGTTTGGTGTCACAGCAATCCTCTTTAGCTGGTGATCATAAATCCATCTGTCTCCGCTGTCAGAGCGCATTATTCATTCAAGGCATGAACACGTGCACGTGTGGGCTTTAACTCTCCGTCTGAACAGTCAATCGGAGGCAAACTGAACTGGGTTCTTAGAAACTGACTAAAGAAGTCTACAAGTCTTCGTAATGCAACGTTTCAATGAGGCGCTCCCGCCACACAGGAGGCTGTTTGACTGCCCGTAAGTGATGGCGCTAAAACATCTCGTCTCTCCTCATGAAGGGGTTGCCCTGAAGGAGGAAAAGGCAAGTGCGTGAGTGAAGTTCAAAACAGAATAATATTGAACTCAGCATTATTCGGAAAAGGAAAAGCCGTTAAGTTTTGATATGTTGCCTTTTCTGCAGTGAGCTATGGCCCCCAGGCAGACAGTCAAAGAGAGAGGTGGAGTTACCCCAACAGATGGAAGATGGAAAGGCATGTTAGCAGGAAGAATAAAGGAACACAGCAGTGTACTGTATATAGCCTCCCACACCCATCCGTCTATCCCTTCGTCAGCCCCTCCTTCCTTCTGTTCGCACCCTTCCTTCATCTCTCCAACTTCAAGGCGCTGTGAAGGTAAAACATGTCAGTAACTGGGGGCGTAATCCTGGGCGGCCAGTGCTTCTCGCTCAAACATGCACAGCAAATACATACTCATGCACGTAAGGGGTCTCGTCTGAATGACAGCTGATCAGGAGTTGCCTGCCAGCTCTTCTCCTCTGCTCCCCCCCTTCTCCCCTTCTCATCTCAGCACTCATCTGATTTGATCCATTAGCTTTCTTTTCTCTGTGTTTTTCATGCTACTGTCAGACTCGGTGGCACAGTCAGCCTCGGTCTCAAGCAGTTGAACTGTCGCCTGGGGGGGCCTCACCTGAAAAGGCTGACAGCTGCCTGCATAATCAGTTGCTCTGCCTAGATCCTAACCAACCCGACCACACCAGAGAGCAGGTGGGAGGGGAGGGGAGGGGAGGGGGCGGCGGGTGGCTTTACAATTGGAGAATGGGTTTATTTTGAAGATGCACATGAGAAATGAGAATGTGCGTGAGACGTAGGAAGGCTCGGTGTACTGTACTGGGGGGGACTCTGAGTGCTGTACAGTAGTTAGGAGGTATGATCTTAAAAAAAAAAAGAAAAAAAAAAAAGATTAAGAGCAAGTTTTGTGACCACGCCAGGAGGATCACAGTTTATGACACATGAGAAGCACTGGAAAAAAAACCCATAAGATTAGAGGAAGAGGAAGTACGTTGGTACTTTTGGTTTTTCTGTATAGAAACCAACTCAAAACAGTAAATACTGGAAACAAGGACGTGGTAACGATGACGGATATAATAGAGTGGTAAACTGAATATGTGGCTTAAGCGAAATACAAAAATGTAAAAATGCAAAACAGAAGTTAAAACGCATTTTCTGTTTATATAATTTGTGTTTATATCTTGACTAGGAAACATTGAAACAACACCAGTTGGAGTTCATATATCCCCCAATGATTTACATCTTTTACAGATCATGACATTTTCCATTCAGACTGTGAGCAATAAATTGCAGGAAATCACAAAGCTCTTCCTCCTCACTTGAATCATCTAGTGAAATTGGGCCTAGATTGCACTAAGCTCATACAAATTCAATTCTCCAGTTAAACTAATCCACTTCAAATAGTGCTTTTGATTTCACTCTCCTGCCCTTCGCCCTCCTGCCCCTGACACCCGGTTTAGATCTGCCCGAGCTTCTGCGCTTAAGTCCGAAACAGAACTGTCACATTTCACACCCCAGTGTTTCTGTCCCCTCATCCGGTCCGCCCTGACCCAGACAACGGCCCCTCTGTTAGCCTCTGTTTGCTCTGGAGAAAGTCCTCCACAGCAACCTAAATATCTACCTCTGCTTCTGTCCACTTTACTGCAACTTTGCAGCTCATTTTTTTCTTTCCTTTATCTGCCTCCACTTCTCCTGATTTTTTTTTTTTTTATCACATTTCTCTTTGTTCAGTTTTTCTTTTCATCTCCCAATGTTTCAAATTTGTGCCTTCCTTGGCTGCTCTTACTTCACTATGACTCACTCTCCCATGAGATCAATTTACCTGTGCGTGGCCAAATTTCTTTCCTCACACAGGCCTCCTCTGTATGTGACTGTTATGGAGTCCTCTCCTCCTCTGTCTTCTCTCCTGTCATTCATCAGCTCTTCATCTTCATTGCCGCCTTCCAGAGCTTCGCGAAGTTTCTGGCTCCCAACTCATTTCAGATTCAATTAAACCTCGGGAGATTCAACTAACTTTTAAAAGGATCACGGTATATCTCCCAGTCTCTTTCATTCACTGTAACTTTAAGAGATCCTCCTTCTCAGTCTGTCTTTCACTCATTCCACATTATTGCCTTCAATCCATCATTTCTCTTTTCTTTTTGCCGTTGCTCCTCTTTAGCCTCTGGCGCTCCCTTTTACTCGGCTTTCCCTGCAGCTGTCTAAATGGTCAGTGTTGTCAAGGTACATGTTATTCTTGGTAGAGGACAGAAGTAGGGGATGGATATGTACTCTGTGAGAACAGGACTTAAACTTTTCTGAGGAGGGATTTCTCCAAAGCAAACCTCATCAGTCTTGTACCAGTCTTTTCTTAACCCTAAAGGGGAGGTCCAACTCATGAGCCGATCTTCATCTCTGCCTATTATATCGTACGACAACAGCACTGTGCTGTGCGTGTCTGTTACGTCCAACGTAAACACAGGTGACCGAGGTCGAGGCCTGCTTTCACAGAGCTAGGGCAGGTGTCTGGCTCAGGCCCAAAGCAGAAGCGTGAAATTCTCCTCCTACGAAACGACAACCCAAACCTCCAGTCCTGTAGTGGTTAAAGAGCCGTCCATCTTCATGTCTTTTGTTTAACTTTCAGTTCATCAAAAAACATTTCGGAGACCACAAGTCATCCGGTGCGACATTGTGGCGATGTTCTGTACAGCAATCGTCAGCCACAGACTTGTGATGGATCGTCTGGCTGATATCTTCCTCATTTTCTCCATCTGCAATCGGTGGCTTAAAAATGACTTGTTTGTATGACTGTAATGGGATTGTGGTAAATGATGGCATATGTTTTGTTTTTGGCCAGCGCTATGCTGTATACGCACGCATTGTTACAGTTTAATGACTGCTAAGTGAGTCGGACGTGATTAATGTGTGAGTGTAATATACTGTAATATATTTTATAGTGTCCGACTCAAATACAATACAGAGGAACTGGTCGTAAAACTCAAGTGAACATCAGAATTCACTGACTTATGATCAGAAGTTAATGTGTTTAATTATTTATCTGTTTTACAAAACGCACTATGTAATTTGAAGAGCATATTTTATTTACACATTTGTGCCGCTTGTTTTAGCACCCTCTTCTTTCTTTCATTTTTAAATAATGCCTCGTTGTGGCTGCGTTTATGCACATGTGTGCCACAGTGTGAATCTCTGGGTCTTGTCCCGGCTTGCATTGCTCCACAGTAAATCACAGCCAGGGAGTTTTTAACGTTCTCTCCACTGTGCCCAGGAGAGTCATTAACACACACTAGAGTTTTCAGGACACTCCCCCCGCAACCATACTTACTCCGTGTACATACATTCTTGTGCTTTCCTGTGTTCAAAAGCAACTTTTTAATACCTCAACCGCAGTAGTCACACCACATCTAAGCATCGTTTCTTTAACATGAATTTGACTATTATTTCATTCTGTGCTGGACTATCATTTCAGCAGGATCATATCCATAATACTATTATTAGTCTGGCCCCTCCAGGGATTACTCAAGAGGTCGCCCTCTGGTAGAGGTGCGAGTTCAATAGCCCTGCCTTTAAGTTGACATGGTTATTGGAGCCGCTATCACACCGCGGGGATCTATTTTACTGGGAGCAGCCAAGGGGATGGGCTCCGGTGTCTTTCGTCGAGAGATCCCCACATGTGATGCGGATAAGGTCAAATCATTTGTCACTACACCCATCATACTTAACACACTTAACACCAGCTCTCAATAGCCTTACATCCCATATTCATCCATGCTGTCTGATCCATCTTCTGTTCCGGTCTTCGGTCTTTGGAGGATGATGCCACATGTGTCCCTCTGTGTGTACACATGATGGCAGGTATTTTTTGGACCCCCTCCCCCAGCTCGAAGTGTACTACCGGAGTGTACAATGGCACCGTCGCTCAAACATTGACCGTATGCTGCCCTGCACACCCACAAAGTGGAGATCTGCTCAGACGTATAAAGTAAAACTCCTTTCTCTTTACCATTTAATATCTTTTAGGTGTTATGTGAGGTAACAGCAGCTTAAAGATCAAAATGGGATTTTGACCACACTGCTCTGGAGACCTACTTCTCTTTTGTTATGTTTTGCTCCGGCAGTAATGCGTAGAGTTAAACGCACGACTGCAGTGAATGTTAAAAGACTAGATTGTTGGACGCGTCTCCTACCAGCTGCAGCGTGTTAAAGAATTATTCTTTGTACTATTTATTTGCAAGTATGTACATAATAGACTGTACATGGCTTTACCTGAACAGTCAGGTGACATGCTGAGTTGTTGGCTCTGTTTGGGTTTAAAATGGAACAGTATGAGCTACTGAAGGGTTAATCAGCACAGCGCTGGGGCCGTGCAGCCCTAACTCTGGGCATGGGGCCAGCTCCACTCATAAACATGGAGAGGTTCAAATGCGTTTGTGTGTGTGTGTGTGTGTGTGTGTGCGTCTGTGCGAGCATGTGTGTCTGCATTTATGTGCATGCGTCTGTCTGTGCCAGGGACAGCCCAGTGACTCACAGAGTACAACCCTGCCCCCCTGGCAAAAGAAGAGCAACGTTTTAAAGAGACACAAGCAGCCTTACAAGAGGGACACGGTAGTACAGATGGAGCCACAAAAGGAGGCGCTGCGGAGCGTATGTTTTTCCTATTAGCCTCAAAAGGATGATCACACACTTCTCATATCTTGTAGAAAAAAAAAAAAAAGGAAAAAAAAGTCAATCTGCTACCAGAAGAACTACTGGGAAAATAAAGAGACTGCACGTGTTAAAGACATTCATACATTTGAATTGTCCCTCACTTCTAATCAATTCACCTCAAACAATGAAACAGATAGGCGCACGTGCATGTTTCATCTGCCTGTTGTATTTGTAGATTACAAAAGTTCACTCACACGCAAAGAAATATACCATGTAAAACATCTGTATTGTTTTTTTTTTTTTTTGCTTTTCTTTTCTAGTTTGCCTTTTTATGTCGCGTAGACTCAATCACCCTTCTCACTGTCTTCATTCTTGCTTTCTCTCTGTCCTTCTTGCAAACACACACACACAAACAGGCACTGGGCCAGCTGAGTCACGTCTAAATGGCAAGGAGTGTGATTGCAGCTCACACTTACATAACCTCTGTCTCCACGCTACTGTCATTAGAGCAGCTCAGCAGAACGGGCAAAAACAATTCTTTTAAGTACTCTGCAGCCAAGAGAGCCGCAGGACTCACGTTCCCATCGGACTAGTACGTGTGCTTGTAAGAGTGCATGCGTTTCAGTTGTGCTCCGTTTGCTCTCCTCTGAAGACAGGGAGGAGAGCTGGTGGTGTTTAGGAGTCAAATGTGTTCTCGGACAAGTTTCTAAACAGCGATATTGCTTTGTGTCTTGCATGAACGAGGCAACAATGATCGAGGGGTTAATGCATAAAGATGTTGTTTTTTTTGAGTCAGTAATGATGGAGTTAAGCTTCTCTGCTCCTCTTTGGACAGAGGGAGTTGACATTCTGGCAGTTTTTGGTGTGTGTATGTGACTTTGAGAGTGTGTATGAACGGAGAGAGGGAGAGAGCGTACATTTTGGCAGGCGTTAGTTTATACAGATGGAGCAGCTCTTGTTGGATAAACCACAGAAAATTCCTCCCACTCTCGAAGTTAGCACTTCTTAGGGAGAGAATCATGCACCTACACCCCCCAAAACACAGACTTACACACAGCCTTCTACCATCACTGTACTGTGTGAACCCCTTCAACACCATGTCACTGGCAGTGCCAGAACGAACGTGGAGAAGGCTCAGCTAGTCGAGTGTAAAGGGGCTCGATGACTTACTTTTCCCGACTTTTCCAACTCTTCTATAACAACTGCCAGACAAGAGCAATCAAGCAAGAGGTTAACACGCCTCTTCTCTTCTCTTCTCTTCTCTTCCGCTGCATCTAAGACATTAAGTCTCTGTGAAATCTGGAGAAGTTATTATGTTAACACTTGATTCTCATCACAGAGTGGCCAGAATCATGACAAATGTTTTCTTTTTTTTTTTCCTTTTCTTCCTTCTGAGTAATAACACATCCCCTGCTTTTCTGTTTAACCTCAGAAACCTCTGCACCAGTCCAACTCCTTACCTCATGTGGTTGGTGTCATAGCTCATTTGCTGCGTACTAATGCTGCTGCGAGATGTAATATCATTACATTCATGACAAGGTCCAAATCTGTATCATGAGCCACTTGGGGTCTTGGTAGATTATTTTTTTTCTTTGTTCATCTATTTAGTGTGACGGGGCATGGCTATTTTTGGTTGAACTGATTCAGATCCCGAGGCTTTGTTTTAGTCGTCTAATGATGAGGTAAACTAATGCATCCAAAACACAATAGTGCCTTAATAAAGGTGCTGAGATTGTGAGATGGTAACATTTTTTTTTTTTTTCTGGCATTACTCAGTTTTTGCATTCATGCAATATAACATTTGTGACAGTTACATGTACCGCAAAACAGATTTGTTACAATTTGGAAAGAAAGATGTAAACAAGTAGCAATTTTGGAGCCCAGAAAGTGTAAAGCTCATGAAGTGTTTGTGCTTTTATTGTCGAAGCGCAGTGTTATGTGCAGTGGATTATTCACACCGATTAAAAATTCTAGTATAAGACTGTTTTAAGTGTCGGCAAGCTCAGCAAATGATCGGCGGAGTAGAGTGTGGACAATCCGCACCAACGCATGTACAGCCAAAAGTGATTTCAAGGCGATTCTCATGCTTCTCATGCTTATCACAAGTGACCTAATTCCCTGCCAGCACTGTTTTCACTGAGCTCCAGCATGTGTTTACCAGCGGCAGACTGCCTCCCCATTAAAACTACCATTCCCCCGAGGCCGCAACACACATCATTAAGACACAGGATATGGATTCTGACCACGGCGTCCTACCTGCGCCTGTAGCCACATGGTTCCTACCTGTAAAACTCTCTTGTATGCACCCATTTTTCTGTCTGCCTGCCTATTTTCTGCTCAGTAGTCTTTCTTTCTTTCTTTCTTTCTTTCTTTCTTTCTTTCTTTCTTTCTTTATTTCTTTCTTTCTTTATTTCTTTCTTTCTTTCTTTCTTTCTTTCTTTCTTTCTTTCTTTCTTTCTTTCTTTCTTTCTTTCCTTTCTTTCTTTCTTTCTTTCTTTCTTTCTTTCTTTCTTTCTTTCTTTCTTTCTTTCTTTGAACGCACGTACGATAAGATGAGGTGCCTAATTGTGTTGGAAATGAGAGACTAAAACTGGACGTGTAGGAGTGTCTCAATGCGCCCAAAAGCGCTTCCTCCATAATACTCTAATGAATAGCTGTCATCATTACAGCCGTTGTAGGAGGACCCACTGGTTAGCCTCTCATCTTAGACTAACATAAATGATAGAATGCAAAAACGTGTGTGATAAACACATCAAGAGCCAAAAAGAAAATGAAATGGCAAACAAAAGGAACGAAAAAAGAAACCATTCCGAAGCGCGGCATTAGCATTTTGTAAAATTAGACCAAAGGGACCAAGTAGTCAACGCTCTGCTGTAATATTCTATCTGCAAAGTGTGCCACTTGTTCCAAAGGACGCTAAAGAAGTGTAATGCACTCATAATGCATGCAGTTAAAGGAAATCTCCAACCTACTCTTGATGCTTTTTCTGGCTCCTCCACCCGCTACCGTTCTACCCCGAGGCCAAAGCTTCCCAGCTCCCCAGAATGGAGTCATTAGCTGGGTGCTAATGGTTTCAGACTTTCTAATTGAATGGGAACCCATTGATCTGTAGGTAGAGAGAAATGGTTCTTTTCATTGCCTCAGTATGGCCCTGCACAGCATTTGTCTCCGCTCACAATTAAAGGCTTTACATGTTGAAGCTGGAAGATTGAAGAAGGAGCGTGCACATGTGGAAGTGCTCGCTTATGCACAGACATAAAGATTACAGATTCTATCGGCTAACATTTTTATTTACTGCTTGTTACTTACCAGCACTCGGTCAACAACACTTTACATTAGTTCACTCTTTATTCTTATGCCTATTTCAAACAGAGGGCAGAGTCTGTTAATTAATTCAGCACTAACGTGGTCCATCTGAATTTGTATAAAAAGCGAAAACCAGCACAGCTCATGATCCACAATCCAGCCTGATTTGATAAGCAATAAACATTTGATTCTGAAACACAGAAGAGCAATTCGCACCATATGGTGCGGTAATTTAAATAAATAATAAAAGGCACCGTGCGGCGCATCAAATAATCACCACAATTTATCAGAACACTCATTCAGGAGCATGAGGGGATGACATTAAACTGGAATGACCTATTGAACTATTGAAACACTTCGTGAAAGAGGTGTAAACAAATACGTTTTTAACCTTGATTTAAAGGAATTGAGGGTTTCAGCATTCCTGCAGTTTTCTGGAAGTTGGTTCCAGATCTGTGGAGCATCAAAACTGAATGCTGCTTCTCCATGTTTGGTTCTGGGGACACAGAGCAGACCTGAACCAGAACACCTGAGAGGTCTGGGAATTCTGTCTGAGCATCTCTTGATCCAGCGGTGGGATAGCTGGACATATTTTGATACGTACAGTTCAGTATCAGTCAGGGCTTGCCAACCGGCTCCTGATCCAATCTGCTCACTGACAGATAACAGGAGCGTCCAGTCAGCTTCTGAGTGAAGAAGAGACTAAAGATTCTGTTCAGCAAATAAGTCTTCATGTGTAATGTCAACTTCATGGTTTTTAAAGAAAGCATTATTACTTTTCAGCACAATGGGAATTGTTCTATGATGTGTACCTCTAACTATCCTTCTGCAGTGGTAACGGAGTTTAGTGGCTGCACCGATAATACAGGAAACGTTGGACTACAGCACTCGCTTATCAACAAATAACAGCGTCTGGATAAAGGGGTCAGAGGGAAGGTGGGGACAGTCACTGGATTCCTAAGCAAAGAAATTATGTTGAAAATTAACCTCGAAAGCAACAAAATAGATATTTGTTCTCACAAATGTGTCATAAAATAACCTTTACATCCAAAAATGTTGCTTTAGAGGTGCTCTTCGCATCAACAAATGTACCAGGCACCTGACCGAGCGCGGGTTTGTGATGAGGACAGGTTGCACTGGCACACACATATGTACACATTCATCGAGATATGTTCTCTTATGTATAGCCTAAAGGGCTTCCTTTCTGAGAGCAGCAGACTTTAATCTGCTTTTGCTCCAGAAGTTATCCTGGTGGGAGTCTATGCACCTTATATCTTTTCAAACACTGCAACAACAAGGGGCTGCCTGAGGCAACTGGGGTCAAGGAGGCAGCTTAGTAGAGATGTCAGCTGTCAAACAGTCTCTGTGCAAGTTGGAGGTTGAGGTGCATTGGGCTGAAAATTACTACAATACCGACAAGGAGTGTGTCCATGTGCTGGAAATGTGCACAAGAGAAAGGCACGATTGTTTTTATATCTTCTGAAGTGCAACATTTTACACAAAGCAGATATTACTACAGAGATATTAATGGGTTTATTTTTCTTAATTTGCACTTTTTTCACCAAGTCATGAATATGAGGGTATGTATTATTATGCAACAGTGTTTTTTTTTTTTGTTTTTTTGAGTTGGGTGTCTATTTTGTGTTTTCTCAATATCAGATTTTCACCAGTAGCTGTTTATTTAAAAGACTAATAGTATTGATGCATGTGGATGTGTATGTGTGTGTGTGTGTGTGTTTAAGAGACAAAAGCCAGCTGGTTCTGGTTATCAAGCTGGAATTCACTGTAAAAATTACAACATCTTTTTTTTTTTTCCCTCTCTCAGTGCTCTAAACCTCACAATGCACACCCACACACTCTCTCTCACATGCACGTACACACACGCCCACAACCCCATAATTATCCAGCTCCGTTGCCTCTCTCTTTGGAGGCTCTGCTTCTGGAGAATATGTACTTAACTGCTTGACCAAAAAAAAAAAAAAAAAAAGAAAAAAAAAAAAGAAAAAAGTCTCACAACACTCATCCTGATGTCTAACGTCAACAGACACTAGCAGACATTGACTCTGATCTAAAATACAAGTCTTTCATATAAACTTACAGAACACAGTGTGGTATATTGTAGATAATGAAAAAGTTGTATGTCACAAGTCTGAGCGTGTGTCAGTTTAAAGACACCTATTATGAGCTGACTGACATCATGTCTGGAAGGGACCTATAATAACATCTCTCTCTCTGTCTCTCTCGCTCTCTCGCTCTCTCGCTCTCTAGATGATCTCTGGATAAGTAATGTGTGTTTCTTTTGTGCACATATGTATTGACTGCATGTGACCATCCATATGTCTCTTTATGTCTTCTTGATTCGGGAATGCTTATGGATAACTGAGGCGTCAGCGTGCAAATTTGTGGAGTCAGTAGTCGACAGACCAACTGTCTCGTCAAAGTTCCCCCGCGTTCACTACATCTAGATCATGACTCTGATCAAAAGCCACTCGATTCTGATTATGTCTCTTCTATTAAAGCGGAACAGTAATGGGCCTTGATGGATGTTGATTATTGGTAACGCTTTATCACTATAGAGCTCTCTAGAAGCCTTTAAAAGAGGGATTTCTATGGCTACCTCCAACCAATCGCAGCGTCCTACATCTGGTTGTCATTTTGTGCCAGCAGCAGAAACAATTTCCAGAGAGGTAAACCACAGTGGCAGAAGGTGAAGAATCCGCTATAGCCCACCCAGGGGTAGACATCCTCCAACGACTCCATTTGACACAGAGAGCTGATAAAAACATCTAATCAATGCATGAATGTTCTTTTTTTTATTGACAGCAGGGCATATGTACCATAAAATGTGACTATAACTGAGGGAATTCAAACAACATCCAAATTAAATGCATTGCATTAAAAGCATATATCTGATTAGACCAGCGGCTAACACATGGTTATATCCCTGTCATTTCCTCCTGCATTTTCCCTGGATTGCTTTATTACTCTCCAGTAGCTAAAGGCAATACCAGTCTGTGAGCCAAGTGTGGGTTCGGACGTGCGAGTTTCACTGTGTGTGTGTGTGTGTGTGTGTGAGAAGGAGTGTCTGCGTGCATGTTGGCACAGCATGCCCACCCTCCAAAGTCCACTGCTGATAGCCTTGCTGGACTTTGCAACTCCACTTCCACTGGGAGACAAACATTGCAAAGAGACAAAGCCATGCCCTGAAGCCATTAAGTAAAACACCTTCTCCTTGTGTAACAATCATACTGTAAGGCGGCAAAGGGGGCAGCACACGCGGCTCTGTCAGTGGGGTAATAGAGAGTGAAATGGATAGAGGGAAAGTTTGCAGAAAGAGATGGTCAGCTGTACGTACTAAAGCTATCCACATTAAACCAGAATGCTGACCGAATCACAGCCGAGTTGTTCTGGAAGTGGAGTGTGCCTTCACATCATCACATACACGAGCAACATAAGGAGACAGTCATTAAACAGAATTTTTTAGCCCGTTCAAAGAAACTTTTACCTGAAACAAAACTTAGTTGACACGGTCCAAAATCCACGCAAAAGATCAGCTCCTTGGATTGTCATTGGTACAACACCGATTTGATGTTACTGAGTGGCATGAAATGGACTCTTTCAAAGAATAACCGCAGTATTGCTTTGGCCAGTGTGGGACATTCTTTCAGAGGCAGTGACCCTCAGGTCAAAGCACAAAAGCATAGAAGTGTGGAAAAATGAGAAAGACAGAGAGAGAGAGAGAGCACAAGAAGAGAACAGTAGATATTTAAAAAGTAGTGATAGACAAAAGGTTGAAGTGAAAAAGTAAGAGCAGGAGATGAGGGAGGGAATGAATAGAGATGGAATAAACAGACATGGCTAAACAGAGGTGGATGATGGCTGAAGGTGAATTGCAGGGCTGGCCTGGCTCCGTGCCTTGCCTCTGCTCTCAAGTCCTTCTTCGATCCAGCGATGTGTGATTTCCTTGCAATCGCCATTCACAGTATAGTGTTACATGCTATAATGTCAGGTGTCCACGTGTTTGCAATTCGGTCTAATTTAACTAATTCTTGCCCATGAAGGATACATCTCGGAGAAATTTGAAAAGGGTACATTCAAATGATTAACACTCGTCAACATTATATTTCATTCGTGTATTTTACTGTATCGTTGAATGGAGTAATCTCCACTTTTAGTTTGTTCTACTTCTCAGCTGTTTCAGCTGAGAAAAAGTCTTTTTTCAAACCATGAAATGACAGATAAAAATGCTTTGTTGTGGAAGTGAGAGAAGATCAGGCAGATTGAAACCATCAAGTCTCTATTTTTGTTTTTCTTTACTCTGCGACAGTCTCTCAGTTTGAGAATGTGTGGGAGTGTGTATTTTTTTGCGCGCGTTTGTGTCGTGTGTTGAGGAACAGAAGGTCTCCACAGGGGTTGCCTATGTGGGTGGACTCTGGGATTTACCGTGAAAAAAAAAAAACAAAAAAAAACAACAAAAAACCAAAACAAACAAACAAAAAAAAAAGCGCCAAGGACATTTCCAAAGTTGGGGCTCACCACACAGTGTAGGGTCTAGTCTGCTTCAGCGCATTTGTGCATTTCTGTGAATGTATTTGTACGTGTATGTTAAGTGAGCCTGAAAATGTAGGTTTGGCTTTCACATAGAAACATATCAACCAATGAACATAGTAACAATGTTCATTAGCTGAAATGTATTTATGTAAATAGTAGGAAAGTTTGAATGTCTTTTTGCAGCTCAGTGCTTCTTAATACATAGAGGAAGAAAACTGTCTCACTTCTGCCAGCTCCAGCTTCCTAAAAAGGCATCTGTGTAGGCTTGTAAAAATCTACTTATCTGTCTCAGCTCAGATGATTACTTTGTCCATGCAGGCTGGTTGACAATAAGCCTTCACACAGAGAGCTACAATGTGTCCTTAAGTCTGATCTACAGTAGCTGTTGAAACACTCTGCCCCGCAGCCTGAGCTACAGCCAGATAAGTGGAAAACAAAGACACTATTATACTGTAACACGTGGCCCAGAGACATTACAGCTCATCACAAGGGCTTTCTGCTTCAGCCTGCTGTTGCAAAGGACTCGGATAAATAGTTGCAGATCCATGTTCAGTAACGTTATTTATCTGTCACCAACATTACTGTGATTTATGAGAATGGCTGGAGAGTTGCAGATTTATTACTCCGGTTGGGAGGCCAAGGTTTGAGTGTTATTGTCCGCACTGAATGTAGATATTCTCAATGCAAAAACAAGGAAAATACTCTTGTTGATCTTGTAAATTGCTTTAAGGTATATCACTTCACCCAACATCAGCTAAAGATCTTCTAGCCCAAGCTGTAAGTTAATTGAATTCACTATTTACAGAATTATGTGCCACTTTGCCAAAAAAAAAAAAAGTTATCTTAAAGCACTTTAAACAGACTTATTGATGGAATAAACACGGTAACAACAGAAAGTAAAAATCCTTTCAAACAGGATGACATCTTCAGCAGAACCAGACCCAAGGAGGGCTTGGGTGAAGGTGACCAGGAATGCTGTGATTTGAGTGATTCTCACATCAAGCAAGTCAGGTATACAGGGCACCTTGGTTGGTGGAAAAATGCTGAGACATGCTGGGAAACTGGGTGGCATTTTAAGAGTGGGATGCTGCACTTGGCGGCACTGAAGCATGAATATGCCACCAGTGGTGGGTCACAGTATAGATGCATTACAACACCCAACCATCTATTGACCATACCTGCTTAAATCCTATTCGGGGTCATGTGCACACGCTGCAGCCTGTCACAGCTCTCATCAAGCAAAAGACAAGGTGCTGCACAGGACACATACAAAATCCAACCTAAATCATCAAATTCATTTGATTTCTTAATATACATTCACTCATTTCAGGTCTGGAACATACATAGTAAGCCCTTAAGCACTTTTAAATGTCACCTATCCTCATCGTAGCATCTATAGTGTATTCTGGCACTGCACATACCAAATGATGAAGGATGGGAAGAGGGTCAATCCAGTACCAGTATCCTTATCTTTCTCATTCCTGATATAGTGTATGCAGAAAGGGATTTTTGCATTATGAACTTAAAAAACACACAGACTTCTTTCAAAACTATGGCAGCACGTTGCTCTAAAATGTCATTGTACTTTTCTGCGTCGGTGGTGCCAAGGACCAGAAGACGGCTGGTGTTGCGAGACACTCACCCCTCGAGAAGAGGAATAACAAGCACATTGAAATAAACTTACCAGTTGACTGGCATGCCCAGTTATACCGTGTCTCCAAAATAAATGGCTGGAACAATATTGGACATTATAATTAGTTTGGTTGCAAAACTGTCTTGTTCTTTTTGGGTCCCATTTGCGTAGGACAGTCCTAAAAATGCAGGCTGCAGACCCTTGTCCTTTTTGTTATTCTTCCACATGAACATAATCTGTTTGTGTTGTAGTTTAATGTCTTTGGGTTGCAGAATTTCATTTTGTGCAATCATTCGCCATAAAAAGAGCATTACATCAGTGCAACGAGAGAAAAACAAACCAAGGAAGCTTCCTCTCCTCATGTCAGTATCTTCTGTGAGCTCCTATTGCTTCTGCCTACTGCTCCTCATAGATTTGTAGCTTTTCCCTCGTAGGTAAAGCCTGCAAATCAGCTGTAAAGTTCACCTCAAAAATAGTCGGGATTTGTTTTCCAACCTTCTACAACACGAGGACTGTCTGGCCTTACCCTCTCTGAGACTAATATTCACTAGCAAACACCACCTGTTGAATATAAGATCCTTTACTGACGTCATTATTAGCAGAACATTGGCCCCATTATAACTTTTTAGGGAATGTGTTACAGGGACAAACTTCAGGAGAGGATATGTATCAGCAATTACAAATAAAGGTGACCAGACAAAACATAAACTACGTTTGGCTATACGGTCTGTAATGAAATAAATGCCAAAATAAATAAAGTTCCTTTTTTGCACGTTCCATTATGTCGCGAGCAGAGCTGGCAAAGCGTGGTGTTACGTAGGCTGCCGGCACGTTACTAGTCAGATACGTCTCATATGAAGTGCACTTGAATTGGATTAAATGTACTTGATTGTGTTTTGTACTACTTAACTACTTGTTTAGTAGCTTTTTTTTTTTTTTGCCACTGATTAAACTTGTTTAGATGCCATTAATAATCTACAATCTTATTAATATATGTTAAAAATGACAACAATTGTTGTTGGTTTTTTTTGTTCTTGTCACATTTTGACATAGATGGTGGAAAATACTGAAGACGCCTGCATGAAAATGGATGGGTATGACACAGTTCAGATGTAAATGTGCCTCTGCCGCCTGGCGAATATGAGCGGAGGGGAAATAGAGGGATGATACTAGCGGCGATCAGGGCCTGGTGGAATGACCCATGATGGAGAGCTATAAATAGCTTCACTTGGACTCTCGTCTTGGCTCCAGCCCCATCTTTCTGCACCACCCTCTGCTTTGCTGTCCCACACTTCCATCCTTCCTCTAGCCTCTCCCTGTCCTTCCCCAGTTCCACTCCCACCCACATGTCTCCATCCCTCACTCACTGCCATATAGCACCTGCTTCCACACCTCCTTTGCCAACTGGCTGATGTCACTTTCTGGTACCGGACAGACGTCGTCATGCCTAATTCTGTTTGGCTAAACGGCTGTCGGTGTTGAGACGACCAAGTTTACCCTCATGCACATGCAGACTCCTGAGGCATCTCCCTATATCACGACACACCTCAGTTGTAAACTAAACAGTTTTTGTTGCAGGATTAATAGTTTAATTCTGGATTTGCAGCTTCCCCTTACGTCAATAACATCCAGCAATATTCCTCGAGTAAAATCCATTTGCTCTACAAATTAACTTTTAGTTTACGTGTCACAATGTCAAAACATGTACAATAAATGTAGATAAGCCATTAGAGAGCTCACAAGTTGTCGCTCTTTCCATCTTGATCCAAGACATTCCGTGTGAGCTCTCATCAGTAGTGGCGATGACCCTCGACTTTGTTATTGCCACACAGCGTACCGTCTCCTCTAAACACACTTTCCTCACCCTCCGTCTATGTGCATTTCCTGTCTACATCATCTCTGTTTCCCGTGCTCTTAAACTCTCAAGTCCTCAGTTTGGAAAGTTAGTGCAAGAACCTCTCCACTCCTCTTCCATTTGACTCTTGCAGGGATTAAATTGGAGACTTCCGGACTCATCGTGTCTCCCTGTAAACGTGCCCACACATACGTACATGATCACATGCATCCCATACCCACTTGTATAATTTCGCTGATCGTCACTGACAAATCTGGTTGATTTGAGAGAAAAGGACGAATCCATTTATCTCCAAAAGTCTTCTGTTTGTACCTGTAGATGCTCGTGACATGGCCCCAACTCCCGCAGAAATACATAGTCACATTTAACAAACTTTAGTTTGATGGGCCCCAAGCTCATTAAGGGAATTGTTTTCCTTCTTCCTCAGAGTTGTGTTTGTAATTCAAAGCCCTCTCTTCAGAGCAGCTACAGCACATCTCTGTTTATAGCTATTCCAGCTGTGAGGTCAGAGAGGCCAGATCATGTGTCCTGACGTAATTAACGTATTTATAATCCAGCAGGGAAGGAACTGCGTGAATGACAGTAAGAGAGGAGCAGAGTAAGCTGAGGCCCTCGAAGTTATGGAGCCTGTGAGACGTTCGTGCCTGGAGCCTGCTAGTAAAACATTTTGACCCCCTCATTATAGCCCATTTAGAGGATCAGGGCTCCCTAAAACAACTTGTCTGTTTACTTGACTTCTGCACGCAGTCATGAGGTCGCAGCTTGGAACCAGGTCTGTCTGGTTGAATCTGGACTTGAGTGCCACTTCCATCCTCTGTCATGCTCACACGGCTGTGACGGGGGCTTGCGACATCAACGGCGGCTGAGGCTTGGGTTTACGAGGAGGAACCATGAATCACAGCACATCTCCCTCTGTCTTTCTCTCTGTCTCTCTGTCAGGCTGTCTCCCTTTTATCTGTCTCTCTGTCTCTCAGAGATATATGCACATTCATATTTACTTAGAGCCAGGCAGAGTCTCAAATTCCTTTAAAAACCACAGTCATCACTATTCACCCAGACCCACCCTAATAGCCTCTCACAGACTGACTTATGCATGCACACACACACACACACACACACACACACACACACACACACACACACACACACACACACACACACACACACACACACACACACACACACACACACA
This sequence comes from Xenentodon cancila, assembly GCA_014839995.1. Classification (NCBI taxonomy): domain Eukaryota; kingdom Metazoa; phylum Chordata; class Actinopteri; order Beloniformes; family Belonidae; genus Xenentodon; species Xenentodon cancila. Next base: position 15,818,935 of record CM026204.1, on the reverse strand, counting down.
CACACACACACACACACACACACATTATAAAGACCCTGTTTATTTGAAGGAACTGAAAGAAGGGCTTCCTCATGCACTCACTTCTTCTTAGCTATGGAAGAAACTTTGCATGCATGCTTGTAAAAGTTGCCTAAAGGTCTTGTTGAATGTACATCTATCATGCTCTGTTTTTTAACAGTGTAACAAAAACAGCAGATCTGATTTGATCACGTCTTCAGGGCCTGTTTTGTAGGTAGTGATATTTATCACGTTTGGCTTTAAGCTCCTTGGACATTTGTTAAGGTCTCCTGATTTTCGTTTACACTTTCTCTCACTTAGTTTGAATGCAAACTAATGTGATTTATTTGAATCTATATTTACAGCAGTTTTATACACATGCACAACTTCTTGTCATTCGTTGGTTCTATTTTAGATTTTCAGGCTCATCTGGAACCAAATGTGATATGATTTCCCCATATCTTTATTTTTACTTTGCAAAGTTTGCATAACTAAATTTCCATGTACTGACTTACAACTCATAGGCTATATACTGGCACATACACAATCTTAATACACTAAAAAATAGAAAAACCAGTTGGGTCTGGTTTGCACTAATACAGCTCTTCCTGTTGCTCATTTATAATGTGGTTAATCCAATGACCCAACCACTATGTCTCCTTTCCGCTTTGTTTCTTCACTCATCACGCCTTTAATGCTTGGTCATTCTTTCCATTAGTTCACACATTTTTGTTTCCCTGTTCTGGACTTTGGCAGCGTGACTGTAGACCCTGTCCTGTCCTGAGAGAACAGGCTACAACAAAGTGCTGAGTGAATTTCTCTAAATGTTTCCACTGAAACTACAAATCGAGGGCCACGAGCATTGAGTTTCGATGTTGTAATCAACGCCCTAAACTGTCCCTTGGTCTAAAAAGTGACTCAGGGTCAGAATGAGGAAGAGGTGAAAAAGAAGACAAATTGAAGCAGCAGATACGATCCTCCTTCATTTTGGTTCCAAGAAACAGAAACTTAGTGTGTGTCACAGTAGTTGTAAGTCATTTGGTTCAGATTAATAACGAAAAAAAAAAAGTAAATGAGTAAAACTTAACACAAACCTTCACATTTGCTGAGCAGGCTTCCAGATTATGAGGCAACAACATGAAACTATCAGTGTAAACAGTATGTGTTTGTGTAACTCTTTTCTAGGAGCCTGCTAGTAAAACCTTTAGAAGACTTTGTTGAACACTTAAAGTGTTTTTACACGACAAGACACATTCACCCATCCACACATCCATTCATACAGAACTCACTTAGTTGACAGAGATCTGCATCCATCCATCTTATCCGGGATCGGATCGCGAGAGATGCCCAGACATCCTTCTCCCCAGCATCCAGCTAATCTGACGGGAATCCCAAGGCATTCCCAGGCCGTCTGAGACACATAGCCCCTCCAGCGTGTCCTGGGTCTTCCCCGGGGTCTCCCGCCAGTGGAACTTGCCTGGAAAACCTAATGGGGGAGACTTCCAGGAGGGATCCTAACCAGATGCCCAAGCCATCTCATCTGGCTCCTTTCGATGTGGAGGAGCAGTGGCTCTACTCTAAGCCCCTCCGGGATGACTGAGCTTCTCACTCTGTCTGTAAAGGGAAAGCCCAGACACCCTGCGGAGGAAATCTACAGAAAACAATACAGATGAATCTTTTATTCTGTTGAAACTATGCAGGCCTTTTTCTGTTGTAGACACCCTCACACATTGATGAGTACGCTGGTGGCAACACAAGTTCAGTGTCTTCCCCAAAGATGACTCACCACGTGATGCCAGGAATCAAACCACCAACTGTCTGGTCAGGAGATGGCTGATTTAACTCCTGAGCTGTTGAATCTTTTTTCTTTATGTTTTAAATTAACTATTAATTTTTAAATCAGTAAGTTTTTTTTCTGGGGTAGAAATATACCTCGGCATTATGAAGGTGTTTCAGATGTCCTTAGGTACCAACTTTAATCAAAAGTCAAACATTTTGCTTAAAATGTGATCATATACAATTACTATCCTTTTTTTTTTCGTGGATTGATGTATAAACCATAAAGTTTGTTCTTGAGGTAAGTCTTAACAGGTGTGTGACTGCATTGTGGTCAGCACTGTTGCCTCACAGCAAGAAGGTTCCTGGTTCCACTCCCGGGCGGGTGTCTTTCTGTGTGGAGTTTGCATGTTCTCCCCGTGCTTGCGTGGGTTCCCTCCGGGTTCTCCCTGATACCCTGTAATAAGTCGAGATAGGCTCAGGCAGATACCCTGCAAAAGAATAAGTGGGTATAGAAAATGGATGGATGGATGCTGTGGTGGCCATTTCTTCTACGTGAATGTGTTCCCACTTGTTTATGGATAAATACCTGGCACAGTTTAATCTGCTCAGATAAAAGATTCAACCCATTGCCACTCGTTCACATGCAGCTTCTCGTAAAAGACTTACAAGTGTCTCAATGCAAGCTGCTGTTATATCTGGGATGACATCATTTCACCACCAGAAGGATTGGGATATATCTCTGAATGGTAAATCGTTTTCCCTTCTACGATAAACTACAACACACACAAGGCAAGAGAGGACTTGCATGCTATAGTCTGTATATAGTAGTTTTTTATTGTTTGTGAGGGCCAATATTTTGGTGATAACAGCCTCGTTGATTCTCTACAGCTGTGTGAGAGCTGCGTGTGAGGCTGACGGCAGTCTGCTACATTTTACAAAATCTTTTTACATGATTTGAGGACTACCACTGCATGTGTGATAAAAAAAACAAGTGTACTGTAATTTCATGGCCTCAGAGAGAGCTGCCCCAAATCACAAAAACAAATCTGCAGTACAAGAAGACAAGCAGCTGCTCGATTACAAGCAGAATACACAGCTTGCAGAGGTACATAGTGGGTTATGTAGGAGCCACATTTGGAAAGAAAGACAAATTTAGATACAAGGAAACAAGACTTCTGTCTTTTCAGTAGATCACTTTTGTGTATCAAACTGCTTGATTGCAATATAAAATGCCTCTCTCACAAGCTTCAGCTCTGTCACATCCAAGACTTTAGCCTAGTCATGATCTGAGAGAGTGCAAGTATACAGTGGCTTTTCCACTGCGTCATGCTTTCAATGTGCTGAATCAATCCAATGTGGAGAGTTGCATTCCAGCTGTCCCCTTTTTTTTAATGTTATTTAGAGCCGAAGTGTGCTCGAGTCACAGTCACACTGGTTCTCAAAAGTTCATCAACAGGATGCAGCTGATGCAGAAGTCAAGAAGGAAAGGCGTTTCGCAACACCTTCGGCATATTGGAGACGCCGGGCAATTTCCCATCTGAGTGCAGGCCAGCTGGGGATGAGTGTGGTCAAAGAGGCAGCACAGGAGTCGCCCGTATTCTCAGAAAAACAATAACAGGGTATTATTGAATTACAGGAAGATCTTTGCATTCTGTCCTTTCCTTTTCTATCTAGTCTTCCTTTTTTCTCTCTGTTTTTCTCATGTCTTCCTGGAAGTAGAGTGCCGTGTAGCACAGGGTGGGTAATTACTTTGTACAGCTACCCTAAAATAACACTACTGGTTCAATTACAGTCTGGGCCTCATTACACAGCCTTGCAGAAAAGAGTAAGAAACACAAAACCGCTCAAACAGAGAGGGAAAGTGGAGATGTTAGAAGGAAAATGTTTAAACTGCAGGTGTTTATTTAACTTTTCTGTCAGGGAGTGTCCAGGTAGCATAGCTGCGGATGGTGCATGCCATGTCCTGTCCTCTCCTGGAAATGTTACGGGTTCAAACTGGCATCTCCTCAGCTCCCGTTCCCGTTTTGTTTCATTTTCACGCGCATGTTCATCAGCTTTACAGCAGTTGGTTCTCGCATCACCACAAAAACGCCACCCTGTTAACACACAGACACACGCTTTCCTTTTCGACCCCCGGCCTCTGGGGTGGTCAGGGTTGGATGAGGTTGGGTCAGTGCCAGAAAAGCGTGTTTATGTAACACTCTTCAAAGAGAACCAGTGAAAGAGCTCACTGTACAAGGAAAGAGAAGTGTAAATAAGCAGCTGTTTATGGCATAACACATGCTCGATCCGTATATCAGTTATTTACTATGAGTACATATATTACTAATCTTAACTTACAGATAAAGTTGACAAACGCGGCCTTTTAAGTGCCGATGCGCTTTTACAGTAGGAAACACGTTCACATTCAGGTGCTGTCTCAAAAACCCAGTCATGAACTCCAAATTCCTAGAAACCTTGACTTTTCTGCTGTAGATATGCTGTTGTTTGACTTGCTGTAATGGTTAGGCACCGTATCCCAAATTAGACCGGCCCGCTTTTTTTTCTCCCTGCTGACCACAGCTTGGCAGGAAAACGGCTACTACTGGCGCTTTCTGTGTATGTGACCGTTTGCATGTCTGCATTCATGTTAGTTTATATGAGAACATGCGGCGCATAAGTGCCGTTGCTTTGACGCAGGTGAGTGCGAAGTTTATTGCGGGATACTACACAAATGCACGCGTAAGTCTTTTAATTTGACCTGTAGCCGTCTCATAGCCAGCGTGTGGTCTCATATGGCAGCGCTGCTGAACAGACAAGACAGGACACGGCTCTCACACGTACTCTCACACACCTGACTTGACTGCGATCCACTTTTACATGAAGCTGCGTGGCTGAAGACGGTTTGAGTTGTTAAGAGCAAATAAGATCTAAAACGTTTTGTGCAAACAGAAAACAGCAGAGGGGTGGGGTGTTGTTTTTTTTTTTTTTTTTTGTTTAGGGGGTGGGGGGGGGGGGGGGGGGGGGGGGGGGGGATTGTATGCCTGCTTTGGTGCCTGGCACAGCTTGGTCTGGTTAAGCTCCAGGCCTGTCGGGGGGGAGCCAAGTCTTCTCCCCAGGCACTGCCAACTCCCTGTGGTGGTGTAGCTACATGTTCAATTATGCTCTGGAGCCTGCATGTCTTTACCTACGCCTCATAGGAAAACACTCCTCGCCTCTCTGCATGTGTGTCAGTGCTCGTGTGCTGGAACGGGGATTAATGAACAGATCACAATGCGGTTTTAAATCCAGGAGAATTCATATGAGTCAAATCAAAATGATCCTTGATTACAGTGGCTACTGCACAACAGACTCTGAAATTTAAGTATGCATATGTTTATTCAGTCATCTGATACATGATAGAATTATAAGGGAAAAAAGAAAGTGTTGGGTTTTTGCTGTCATAGTTTCCAAGGAAATGAATGGAAATGCTGGAGTCTTCATATAATGTAGCGCAGCAGTACGCACAGCGTGTTGGTATGTGACCGTCTCATCTTTTTAAGAATGGCTCCCTTGTGTCTTTTAGAGTTTGTTTAGGAGATTATCACAAATCTCTAGAAAGGCTCATGTTGAAATTGTCATTACCAAGGGATGCATATGCCTGCGTGTGTCTGCAGAAGTCTGGTTGCATTCCTGTGGGTATGTAAGTGTGTGCACGTGTGTGCTGGCATGCTTGCTTGCGCATATTGAAGCATCCTTAAGAGGAGGGGGAGCAATTATCACTGCCAATAAAATTACAACAAACAAACAATCATTGTTCTAGGCCTCACCTTGTTGTACCACACCCCTCCATAAACTTTATTTCATCAGGACGACTGACACAGAGAATGTGCTGCGCTGTGCTGCCTAAGCATTCTCCCTAAATAACATTTATGTATTCGGCGGGCTGATCCCACTTGCACTTGTCTGTGTATGTTCGTGCACTCATAGACATCAGCTCACGCATGTTCAGTATATGCACATGCAACAATCGTAGGCTTTCCGCCACCACTACAAAGGTAACTTTGCCATTTATACACCTTGTCTTCTATCTCAGCACAAAAAGAGAGGGTACGTAGTGCATTGATTTTGAGTATATAGGCCAGTGCATATATACAGTAAGGCTATTTTTAAGCACTGAGATTCACAAGAGATTCACACTTATGTGTTTTGCAGCAAGTCCCATAAAATTTATTTTTTCTTGATTGGTGTTATATAACTCCTTGTAGTTATATTAGGTTTTATTAATTTTCATCTCCAAGTGTCCCTTTACTCCATTATTATCATCGGAATAAGGACTCGACATATGTGATATCGTAGTTGATCAATGTGACTTACGATGTGTAAACAAATACTTTGGTTACTGGAGCTAATGTCTTTCAGCTTTGCAGCTCCATGTAAGTTAGGACCTGAAGTGACATGTCACACCATGAAGTTTCATATGACTGCCAAAATGTATTATTGACATTTACGTTTGGCCTTTGCATGATACATTTTACATATCTTGTGAATCCCTGTTTTGAAATGGGTCTGAATAATCGGTACCTAATGCAGGTAGAGTATGCATACAATAAATATTTCAACATGTCAGAAGCTGAAAGCGTCTGTAGTTCTGAATGGGCACGTTTATTTTTTTTAAATTTGATTGTTCTTGCTGCCGTCTTTGCCAGGTCTCTCTTGTAAAACAGGTTTTTAATCTCAATGAGACTTTTTACCTGGATAAATAAAGGATGTAAAAAAAAAAAAATTGGGAGGCATGGCAACAAGATGATGGAAGCCACGTGCAGTGACACCTCACATATGAGGATGGCATTAAACTTTTTAGGCTTTTGTAGGAACTCATTTATTGATTTATCTACTTAATTGTGTACACTGAGACATCTCCTTGGCCATTGCCCACCCTGCTCTTCAAAATGCCACAGCTGTTATTACTAAACACCAAATAATTGTTATAAAGAAAGAAGAAAAAAAAAAAAACAAAACGATTGGACCAACAGGCTTGAATCTAGTTTTCTATTTTTTTTCCCATCTCTGTATTTCATAATTTCCCTCCATCTGTCATCAGTTTATTCTTCTTTGTCCTTCATTGCTCTTTTTAGCTAATTGGTTTCAACCTCACTTGTAATCCCTTCAAAACTACAAATGAGCACCCTGCTGGAGTTTCCTTTGAAATGCATAATGGAAAAGCCTCTTTGGGTTGACCATGGTTCTCTTCGTGTTTCTAAACCAAGTAGACGGTGCATTCATTTGTCATATCCTTACGCATTACACATTATTTCACGAGCAATTGTGAAAGAAACTATGTGTTACAAAAGACCATATATTGAGAATAGATCATAAATATGTGTCAAATGTTAACTAAAAATCAGGCTTGCGTGACTCTTCAGATGTTTGTCAACCATGTACTTTCATGCTGGACGACCTGTAACGACATCATCCTTGGTGTCATGGTCTTTTAAAGAAATGCATGCATTTGGTTCTTCACGTGCGTGTCAGTGTGTGCATGTGTGTGAGTGTGTGCATCCATACATGTGTGTTTTCTGTGGTATATCCCTGTAGACCACTGTTTTGTTTGGGTGTCTTTTTTCCCCCAGTAAGCCCAGTCACTGGGGAGCTACATTTGTAAATATGCCTGGAGAGGCCTGCACCGTGTGTTTACGTGCACTCATTTGAATGTGAAGTCTCAGGAGGTAAATTCACTCAGTTTGTTTTTCCTCCCGAACAACATACATATACAAGTAATGTGTACATGAGTCGGGGAGACACTGTGTGTCTTTGAGCGAAATGTTTTTAGGATAAACAAATATACTGAAAATATCACATCAGACTTGATTTCTAAGCTGTGGAAAAGAAACAATTAAAGCTTGTCTTGGACCTGGGATCTGAATGGTTTGGAGAAAAAAAGGTTTTCCGATCATTTCAAATAATCAATGGTGCGGGTCAACATTTTCAGGACACAGCTAATCACTTCAGATCAGCGGGGTCTGTTCAGCCGACCCACAGCCTCTTATGAAAAGCACCGACTTGTGCCTCTGAGGTATTCTCCGTCATTGCGTGCTTGTAGTGTTGAACTGGGCTCCTGCGGGTTTGTTTGGAGCTGTCCAATCAGGCGTGTGGGATATGGACACAAACTGACATCAAAGACATGACACTGCCACCATTCAGAGTCGTGGCCTACTTCCCTCTCTGTCTTTCTTTCTGCTCCTGTCTGTCTTTCACCCTCTGTCTCTTTCTGTCTCAGCAACAAACAACAGATACATAATTCAAGTGTGCCCAAGAAAGCAGTGATAGTTAAATGGAACTAAACCTTCTTCACAGAGGTATCATCAACTTGACAAATTTAAATGGACTGGTGCTGATGTTAGTCGAGGAGTTTATTAGAGCAGTAACTTGTATATAATTACTTGGAGCTTACAGGACAATAATAACCCCCTTCCGCCAGCCGAGCGTAGCTCACTTTAGGTTTGCTGCACTGTAATCACACGCATTTCCAGTACAGACCAGCAGCAGGGGATGTCCCTGGTGACCCGCAGTGTCATGGTTCTGCATGGGAGAAGGCCAAACAGCAGCAGACTCCACCATCAACCGGGACGTGTCCCTACCTCGAGTAATTGGTCAGAAAAGAGAGGGAAATTACCCTTATTACAATTCCCACGAAGTCCCACTGAGTATACTATTTTTAATCCTTGTTCTTTGATTTAAAGGTTTTTATACTTATTTTAATTTAGCAGACAAAACATTTTATAACCTTACAACGTAGCGGCTGTCGGTTGCGTTAAGACACTGCAGCTCAAAATTCATATCGACGACAGGATTGCTTTTCATTGTGGTTTGAGAGCACTTTTACTGTTTTTCAAACTTCACGTTAAATAAAAAAAATCTGTAATATCCACACAGACTTTAGCAAATTATCTTTTATCTTTGCCACGTGGCAGCCTCCTGGACTTGTCGCTGTACCCTGTTTGCAGTTAAGAAGAAACCAAACCATACACAAACCATACACAAGATACAAGCGATAAAGAGAGGGGGTCACGTCAAGAGCGGAGGAGGAAACAGAGTTGAGGATTTATTGTCAGTTGTTTGAGTCATCGTTCCTTCTTGTCAAGACTGTGAAGAAGGGGAACTGGCAGAGAAACAGTTAATGAGTCTCCCAACGGCGAGTAGAGGATCTGTCTCACCCTCTCCCTCACTATCTGTCTCTCCCTGTCGGTCTGTGTCTGTCAGCCCACAATGGAGTCATGGACCCGGCAGGCCGTGGCTGCCACAGCAGGGCAGACCCCAGGCTGTTTATTTAGCCATGAGCCTTGGGGAGGGGAGCACAGATTGGGTGAGCAGTGAGGGGGGGAAAAACACATGCCTTCTAATTATATAAAACAAGAAACAAAAAAAACAAAAAACAAAACTTGAAGTTCGATATGATGTCATCCGTTGCGCTCACATCTTGGAAGAATACATCATTGCTTCATTTTATTGACATGACACATTCATCCATGCACAGCACTCTTAAAGTGGAAACTTAACACTAAAATAAATGCATGAATAAAGTACAGCGTATCTGAGAAAAATGTTTATATCACGTTTATATCTGCCAAAGCTCTGCATAGAGATGAATTCATGGTTGATTCAGTGACTGCAAGATGCTCAAGCAGGTGAGCTGTAAAACAAACCCAAATCTTCATCCCTCCACCAAAGTGCTCGACAGCTGATGGGAGTTTGTGCTGATATTCTACGTTCGCTTTTCAACCAAACTTGAAGTTTTACATCATGACCACTTTGGTCGTACCTGTCCAAGGACATTGCTCCAGAGGTCCAGCGCGTTGGTCACATGTAACGTTTCACACTTAAGTAGTGCTAACAAGTTCTTTTACGTGAGAGGACGTTTTCTTTGGCAGTCGTCTAAATGTAATAATGTTTGGAAATGGCCTTATGACCCTGACAAGGTTGATGAGCAGCAGCGGCCACTTGTCAGGTGGTCCATGCTGTTGTTGAAAAAAAGAAAACACCCATTTTAACCCTATAATGCCAGATTTATCACATTTGGTACATGACTTTCTGAGACTTTGTAGCATCCCCTTAATAAAAAAAAAAAAGTTTCATACAAACAAAACATATAAATAATAAAATGAAATACATACATTTACCTAATGTATTCATTATGATAACATAATTACTTTTGAATTTTGGCATTTTTGCAATTTTGCAAATTGTTTTAATACAAAGTTTGAAGTCCTTTTGAGTACACTTTAAGTAAAAAGACGTAGTTGATTTTTTTTTTGTGATATTTAAGTGTATAAAAAATAACAAAAAAATTACCCCAATTTGTTGTATTATTTGTTCTTCTGTTTCATACATACCCTTTTCTGATTTGCCAGACAATCATCATGCAGCCATTGCTGGACTTTAACACACAGATGTGTCTTAAAAACAGCAAAATGAACGCAGAAGAGCAATCACTGTTTAATTTGCCGTACGTGGCAACAACTGTTCTGCAGCCAAGGTCTGTGTTTAGTAAAACAGAAACTGCCTCGATGCATAAGGGGAAAGCTATTGTGAGCTATTCTGAGAATATTCTGCAGCAAAGGTTTTTTTCAGGGGACTTTTCAGCCTCTTTATGCTGACACGCCCACTCACAGCAGGCATGGGTGGCTCTGTGACAAGCATTTACGATGGTGTAAGGTAGATGGTGATCTTTTCTGGCATGGAGCTGATATGTTAATGTGGATGCAGATCGATTTGGTTTTGAAACTGCATTTTGGGACAAATACAGACGAGCGTTGACATAGCCTCAAAGACCATTTCTATCTTTCCTCTTTGAATGTTTTTTAACACACCTGAATACTCCAGTACAGCAAACAGCCAACAATTCAGCTTTGAAAGAGATGCAAACCAATACTAATGATCATTTAAGGAAGAACGTTTGATTAGCAGCATATGGCTGCTGCTTAACCTCTTAATTCCTGCAGAAACATAACAAGTGCGCTTGGTTTTTCAAACTGCTTCTGCATGTTGGCTTAGTTTCTGTTACATAAATAATGACTCCCTGTCATATGCCATGCTGGTGTTCATGTAATTTATTTTCTTGATATGTAAAATTTTTAAACGAAATGAGAATTCATTTTGTTATCACACATTTCAAGGGTCAAAATAACAAAGCGCCTTCGAATTATAAACCACACATAACTGTGAATGGTTGAAGATTATTTAAGTCATAAGGGTGCATATTCCAGCAAATCTTACCTAAAGGTGAGACTGAGTAATCTTTATATAAAAAAAAAACAAAAACAAAACACACACACACACACACAAAAAAAAAACAGCTACAGGCCTAACTGAACCTGTTAAATGTTAAAATCCATGACAACATAATTTAAGGAGCGCTTGCTTGGAAGAATTGCTAAGAGAAAGTCTTTTCTGTCTTAAAAAAAAACACAACATGCCATCATGACGGAGGTTCAAGACTTCCGGAGCAATGTCTTATGGACAGAAGAGACCGAAGTGGAGTTATTACGGGCTTAATGAGCAGCGCCAGCCAACACAGCAGTTCATCAGAAACACGTCATATGTCAAGTACGGTGGTGGAGGGATGATGATTCGGGGTTGTTTCGCAGCCTGCAACCTGCAACCTTGCAGTTTTTTGAGTCAACCATAAATTCCTCTGAACAACAGAGTATTCTAGAGGCAAGTTTAAAGTTAAATTTACGTTTAAAGTTATCTGCCCGAAGCACACCAGCAAATAATCCCCACAATATCTGAAAATACAAGAATCAAGGTTTTGAAATGATCAAACCCAAGTCCAGACCTCTGATTGAAGTCTGATTGAAATGCTGCGGAGGGGCTTTGTAAGAGCAGTGAATAAGCAAATTAACTTTAGAATCAACTTTGTTTGTAAGAAAAAATTGACTTAAATTGCTCCACGGTCATGTGAGAGACTGATAAAGTCATAAAGGAGACTTCTTTTTTTGTTGGCTTTCAACGTGTGAAAAAAGTTATATGTTGCAGGTTGTGTGAGGCCGAACTTTTATAATACTAAGAGCCACAATGATCAGATGATTTGCACAAAAGTCATTTGTCTGACTCGCAGTGGACTGTGTTGGCTCGGATGTCTCAGTCACTTCTAAGGGACCACTGCCTACATCTTTTCTCAGGTTAGCTCATCATCTCTTGTCTAGAATCTCAACATACTTCCTGCACACGCTGCTTTTTATTTCCTTTTAAACATTTTTAGGTATCCCAAATAGGACAACCCTACGTTACCATGTAATATTATTGCGTGTGCCTCAAGGGTGCAAAAAGCTCATCGGAGTTTCTCCCGCACCACCAACCTCTTTGACAAAGATGACAAGGAGTTAACTGTACCAATGGCCAAAAATGTTGGATGGAGATTGTTTAATATTCCGAGGGGATCGCAGTTTGCCAAGAGCAGAAGCAGATTGTAGATCCAGACCACTGAAAGGGCAGACTGAGGTCCTGTGAAGACACTGAAAGTCTCTGTACTGCTCACTTCCTGTCTCAAAATGCAAAACTCTCATCCCATGACATATGCTTTCATCAGCTACTCTGATTTCTGTTAGCTGTGGCTGATCGTAAAGTAGCCTCGTCGTGGTAGTTTTGATTGAGATGATGGCGATAAATGGTTCATTTTGCATCAAGAGTTGCAAACGGCTAAAATGTGTGTTTATTAAAGAAGTTTAACACGTTTGGTAGCAAGGAACCCATCTACGGACCTTTGATGAAGATGAGGAGGGCAAAACGTAGGAGGAGAGGAAGGTATGGTGTATAATCAAGCAGACTGCATGACAGTGAAAAGCCTCAGGCCAGCACTGACAAACACAGCTGCTTACTGACACAGTAAATCTACTGGATGACTCTCTGCCCCTCTCAGGCTGCCTTCAAACGCACACACACACACACACACACACACACACACACACACACACACACACACACACACACACACACACACACACACACACACACACACACACACACACACACACACACGCGCACACACATTTTAACTGAGCATGTTTGAGGGTTTGAGCAGTGCCACTGGGCTTTTCTCAGGTTGGATAATAACTCTTGGCCTGTGAGAGCGCAGTGCGAGCTGTCCAAAAAGCTGTCAACATCCCACTTACCCTAAAACCAGTGCCACTATGGCCTGTGCTTACAGGATCTTTGCAGTCAGGCTTCTCGACACACTTTAGCTGACACACGCTGTTACAACTATTGTAGTCACACGCAGCCTCGTTTTACTGTGATAACATACTTTGTTCCAATGTTTTCATGAAAGCTCATTCTGGAGCTGTTACTGTCCAGAGTAATCACCTTTTCTTGGTGCTCCTGGAGAAACAAAAAAAAAAAAAAAAGGTTTTCAGCGCATTTTGGATGTAGCTATGGATTTAATTATGTGAGAAATACTTAACATAGTTTTGTCTCTGGCTCTAAAGCAGCCCGTCTTTTCCTACGTTGTGAAATGGGTGAGGCTTCAGAGTGGCTTGTGTGTTTATTTGTGCGTTTTGAATTCTGTATACTATTAGGGCTTGGGTTTTTTTTTTTTTTGAAGAGCTCACTTAAAAACGCTCTATTTCCAAATTAGGAATCACAATCAACAGCTGCTAGTCTTGAATCTCAGCTGCACTTGTTGCTGCACATTGGCCGGGTTGTTGCTCTTACTGCGTATCTCTGTGTTACCTCGTCATTGTTGCGTAGTCCTCTGCAACGCTCAAACCTCCGGTACTGGAGAAGAGGACTTTGTTGTACAGTCATTCCTGAGGCATTCAAAGTCATTTAAAAACAGCCGCTGTGTTTTCATACATCTGCAGGCTTACAATATTTGTAGGTCCTTGGAAATTGCAGACCGAAAATGTGAAGGAACTTTTGATCTCTGGAGAAGAAAATAGAAGGTTGCTGGGACTCGAATTTAGGTCAAATCTGCTCCAGATTTGATGCAACTGTTCCAGTGATTCTGGAAAAGAAAGGAGCTTTGACTCCATACTCTTGTCCCCCTCCTCCAGCTGTTTATCTTCACACCTCATTATGCTCATCACTAATGATGGAGGCGTTCACGTGAAACACAACCTTTCACTTTTTACACAAAGTAACTTTGGTTGTAAGAGCTCACGAGCTGTTCTGCTTCTAAGAGATTTTTATTCACATGTGTGCGTATGAGTTTAATGATGTAACAATATAATGCTTTTTCCAAAACCACCCCTTTCTCTGTTATTTCTTTCTTTTTTTTCTACCTTCACCACCCTCCCTGTAGCCAGTCACGCCCTGATGAAAATATGAACTCAGAGAGTGAAGTTAATCTCCCACACAAACGCAGAGCAGAGCCTGTAACTCAATACTGCCTTCTGTGTGGGAGGCCAACTTGTCCTCATCTGCGCGAATTAAAAACAAGGTGTCTACTTATGAAGAATGAGATTAAAACATACTTATTAAACCTCATAATAAACAGAGACATTAAGGATCTCTGTGTTCGGGTGCGAGAGGGTTTGAAGGTGTAAAAGTGTGTCCCATTGTTTTCTAGTGTGTGTTGCACATAAGCCACAGTGTGTGTGTGTGTGTGTGTGTGTGTGTGTGTGTGTGTGTGTGTGTGTGTGTGTAGGGCGGGGGCTTCAGATTCCCATGCAGACCTTATTGGAGATGATTACTCTCATAAAACTTCTGCTCACTAAATTACCCCCTCCTTCCATCTGCAGTCTAAACACACTTAATCAAGCGCAGGTGTGTCCTGATGCGTTTACAAGTGGTGGCAGACGATGATCTGGAAAACAAGAGGACAGGAGGCAGGGGATGTTTCACTAACTTTCTATCCTTTTTGTTTTTCACTTATGCAGCAGATGATAGATTCGAATGAAAATATGAACGATAGCTAATGTATTGGTTTTCCTTTACTTTGTTGCTTAGTCTTCTCTTCATCATCCCCCTGTCTCGCTCTTCCTCGGGCCAGGGTCTTAATACGCAGCCTGAGCTGGGGATCTGCGGGTTAATATGGTTACCGGGATAACAATCTCCTCCTGCATCGCTTCATGATAGATGGGCACTGTGTGTATGCGCTGAGTGATTGAGCAAGTGGGTGAGTGAGTGAGAGATAAAGTATGCGGCGGCTGTGTAAAAGACGTGTGTGTGAGCGTGTGTGTGTGTGGTCCCTGGAAGAGAGAGTGTGGAAGCGAAGGAAGCCATGGTATCCGTCAAAGGAGAACAATGGCTTTTAAATGAATCTGGGAGCTCGTAAATCACACAAAGAGAGCGCCCAAATGCAGCGCTGATTGCCTGGACGTCAGAGTCAGCGGACGACAGGAAGGAGCGAATGAACGAGAGCCCCTCCGAGACACCTTGTTAACGCCTGAACAAAACGCCTCCATTAGGAACCAATAGCCTACTTATGCAAATGAATACACATAAGCGCACATTCTCTTTTCTGCGTTCTGTCCTTGGGAGGCACATGGAGTCAGTCAGTCAGGACAAATGTAAATAAATCAAAGGACAAACACTTATCCATTACATATTTGTCAGACTGATGTAAAGAGAACTCAGTGTGGGCCTTGTCACGTACACCTGCTCCGGCATAACTCTGTTATTCCAATACTGCAGCCACGAGACACGTTCAAGTACGAGACAAAGGTATTGCTCAACTTCCCATCTGTTGGAGATATATTTTTCTTTATCTCGTATAATTTAATTGGTTTGATAAAGATGTCATTTTACAGACGCTGGTAATGTCTGTAGCTGTTGCTGTTATGTGTTAATGCAAAGCAGTTGTAAATCATTAGAGCCAGGCTTCATTATGGTTTAACACAAGTGTTGCCACAGACAGGGAGATGAGTGGTAGGCAGAGTGTAATTACAGGTATGTGGGGAGAAAACATGCAATTAGTGATGTAGAGGAGGCATTTTACTCACTTTTCCAACTCCTGGGTTGTGGATGCTTGTTTACCAAGCGTTCGTTTCTGGAAAGGTTGGTACCAACAAGGAATGGATTTCATTCTGGTTTATGAACCTAATTTTATTCTTTTGAGATTTTCTTACCAAAACTACCTGATTTGAAGCCTAACAAGTAGGATCTCAGTGGGAACCGTTTGTGCAAACATTGTATTGTATTCTCCAGTTTTTAAAAAAAAAGATTCGCAGCATCAGTCAGCATTGACATGTACAACAAGTGATAAAGGTCACGTGACTTCTTCTATCATTGGTTGGAGAAATGCTTCATCAAACATTGCAGTAGTTGGTCCTCACGTCACAGCAGTGACACCAAACTCCCCAATGCCCATTTCTCCGATGATCAAAATCTGTTTATGCTATGCAGAAACTCTTAAACTCTTGCACGTGAAGTAGATAAAAATGCTCATTTACACCCATGCATTTGTATTTAAATATCCGGTTCAGGATCCATTCTTCCGCTGCAGATCGTTACTTTTATATCTTCTTCAAGCAGGTTTTTTTGGTCATGTTGATGTCCCAAAGTCATATTTGCAATCAGGTGTGTGTACTTACTGCTTAAATAAAGGATCTGATTCTCTGTCTTTTTCCCAGGCTTGTTGTGTACTGTTGCAGTTGGAAACCAACTGGCAGTGACCCTGGGTCACTGCTGGGGGGTGAGGTCAGGCCAACCGATTCGACCACCCGGAGCAGGCCAACTGAAGATCCAAGTTAGAGGTGAGAGGTCAGTAGTCAGACTATAATGGTTAGATCTTCTACTCTCACCTGTCTACTCGAAGCGAAAGGCAACAGCAGCAACAGAGGCGAGAAAAGGAGTGTGTGAAAGTGAAGGTGCAAAATGAAGACACAGGTGTCTTCAGTTGTGGCTTCTTCCCTTCTCTGCTGCTCTGCTGGTTACAGTTTTAAAAAAGCAAAAGCAAAACTGAGGGAAAACAATATCTTAAAGGTTGCAGCAGCATTAATATGTTTTTCTCTTTTTTTTTTTTTTTCCTGATGTTTCTCCTGCTCTCTGCCGCCGCCACCCCCCCCCCCCCCCGCCCCTGTAACCATAATAGTGTATAATGTGCTGGCTGATTAGGACTTTGACGGCGGAGTGTCAGCCAGCCACCCAGACACTCAGGTTAGTAAATCTGGCTTTTGTGGTCAGACTGTTTGGCTGAGAATACCCTTCTTTTAGTTAAACCTAGCTTGGCCACAAGTGACGTTCCCACACATACACGTCGTTTCAGACATTTCAAATTAACAGCAAACGCAGCAAGCTTGCAGAGCAAAGCATTTCTCAGGTGCTACCCTTTTTTTTTAGGGTAATCATACAGGTGTCGTTTGACCGTGGGAGGTCTCGTGGGTTTGGAGGCGCACAGGGAACAAGTCAGAAAACGAAAGGAAAGTTCACTCCCGGGCAGCATATTCCTGAGACAAGTGTGACCACCAAAACAGAGCTATGTGACAGCTGTGCTTTTCCCATTACTGAAGAGAAGGAAAAGTACACGGCTATAAAAAGAGACAACCTTCCAAGTGTTTGTAACAAACACAGGCGTATAAAAGCAGGTGGCAGTTCAGTTCAGGCATTGTGCAGAGAGGGAATGACAGCAGACGGGAGAATATTCGGAGCAGCTGCTTCCCACAAAGTGGCCATTCTCTATATTTTTCTCTGACGCACAACGCACATAAACACACATGCTTGTAGAGAGATACGCAAACATATAAACAAACACACTATATTAACAATACTTAAAGTATTTGGTGACAGGTTAGAAGAGGCGTGATTGACCCCCTCAGTCATAATTAAGAGCCTAGGAGAGCAGAGCCTTTAGGCCAGCGGGGGCCCTGCCCAGACACACTCCCTCAGACTGCGCTGTTTATGTTTCATTAGAGCACAATTATATGTCGCATCCCTTGCTCCTCTCGCGCCGCCTCTCACTCTCACCAACTTTCCCTGGCTCTTTCATGTGTGCCCTGCACATGTGTGCTTTTTGCTCCCAGCGAGGGAACAGCATGTGCTGATCGACATTGAGCAACAATATTTGTCTCCCCTCAATCCTTATCACAGGTCAAACAAGCTGCTGAGAGGCCCTTCTCTTTACAGAGAGCAGGAGCAGACAGAGAGAAAGGAGCACGCCGAGAGAAAAAAACATTATAGAATAGTAGCAGATAGAGGAATGTAGCCCGGGCTGTCGAGGGGAGGGGGGTCCTGCATGAGAGGAGGAGGACTGTCTTCCAAGAAAAGGTGGTCAGCTCCCGAACTGCAAAGAAATAAGTGCACATAGAGAGACGAAATGCAGGCAGGGAGGAGTAAAAAAGTTGGAGAGTCGTAATTAGGTCACTGAAAGTAAGAAACCAACATTTTCAATTAATATTACAATTTGCCCAGCACATATTTATCCTTCTTCTCAACTACTTGAATGAATGAATTGGAATTGTTTGTATATATATATATAGAGGTAGCATAAACAAAACAGTTTGTCACTTTTGGAAAGCTGCAAAATCATTTCTCAAAGCCTGAAATCTGCCAAGCACTTTGTAAAGCCGATAAAGGTGTGTGACATCAACTTAGTTTTACTTTCACGCTCATGTATGTATTTATTTATTTATTTTCCATATTCTCATGAGCAGTTCCAAGAGTGGAAAGTGTTTGCCATCACATCACCAAGTAGGTATTAAAGTAACTTGTAAAGTTGGTCGGAAATAATACAAAAAATAAAAAAAATAATAACAACTAGGCAACACTTGCGACTGAACGCACGTTCTTCATCCAGCCTGTGTGTTTCAGCATAAGAGTTGTATCAGCCCGTATTTACAATACGCTTCAAAATAGTTTAATCTTTTTCATTCATCCTGTGAGGATTATAGACTGAGGACAAGGATTACAGATGCTGCGCTCTGGAGAAAGAGAAGCAAGGAAGAGAGGTGTTGGCAAAATCAAAGACTGAGGCAGAACAAGAAGGCATGAAAATGTTAGACAAGATAGTTTTTCACTCTTGCCGTCTCCACCTGAGGGTAGAGAGGAGTAATTAGCAGGTTTAAATCAATGTTTAGTGATTCACAGTTGTTTACTTCCCTCCACCGTCATCAAACACACACGGACACTCACATATTGGAGTCATCGGGTCTAGCCAGCCAGTCACAGCGTTAACCCCCATCCGTGACCAGAGGGCGCATGTTACACACCGCAGACCCTCCTAAACTCACCACAAGTGCATCACAACATAGACCTGCAACAGATACACACACACACACACACACACACTCGCGCGCACGCACGCACGCACACACACACACACACACACTAAAAGTAAATCATTTCCATTCCTTCAAAACTTCGTGATCGTTTCAGTTCACAATGATTGTGGAAAAAGTTTGCTGTGAAGAGACCACAATCCACTCTGAGGTTTTCCGTGTGAGTCAACGACCACAGGTGGCAAAGTCAAAATTCAAAATGCAACATCACTTTGATGCAGCGCAAGTTGGCTTAATAGTCTGATCTGAGGTCTCACCGGCAGTTGGGACTGTGCGTGTGTGGGAGAGGTGGCAGAGGAGAGGAGATTGGGATTCCAGTCCTGCACTCGCTGTCTTGAGGCTTATCTGAACAGCGGGACACATGCCTGTCTGAGCACACATGACCTTTTCTTTGCTAACGTGTCCTTCTCCTCACTCGTTCATCATTCTCACATAACCTCCCTTATTGTCTTATTTATTTTCATCTTGCCTTTCCCTCGTCGGCTTCTGGCTTCCTTCTATGTTTTTTTTTTGTTGTTTTTTTTAACCATTTCCTGTGAGAACAGGAAAGCCCCTTCACACAAACAGCCACGGTCTGTCCATCCAGTAAACTCCCTGTCTCCCCGGCTCTCTATCTGCTTCGTTCAGTGAGCTATGTAAACACACTGGGCGCACTACAGCTGGCGTGGAAGCAGAGCTTTGGGACAGAGTGTGTGTCCGTTTGAGAGTAGGTGTGTGCATAGTTTTGTGAGCGTATGCAGGCATATGTGTAGTAAAATTAGGAGTGACGAGACATTGACTAAAATATGTGTTTTGTGGGGGCGTTAAAAGCTTTAGATATTGAGGGACCTAGACACTGGTGAAGAGGCTCCCAAGCTGCTTGTGGGAGTATTGAATTGTTCATTAAGTTGGTTTGTGTGTGTGTGTGTGTGTGTGTGTGTGTGTGTGTGTGTGTGTGTGTGTGTGTGTGTGTGTGTGTGTGTGTGTGTGTGTGTGCATACAGCTGTGGCAGGCAAACAGGGTTGCGCAGGAAATCGGGAGTTGGCCTAAGACCTACCCAATCAAAGAATGCATTAAATCAAAGTTGTAATGTTGACCGCTGGTGTGTATTTTTAGCACAATTTGTTGGATTTAATGTATACATGTGTGTCCGCGCGCCTGTGTTGTGCAGTCCCACAAGTTTTGTGTTTGCAGAAGGAAGTACCTTGACAGGTTTCTGGAACACCCGCCGGGGTAGCACTTCTCCATCTCCCACTTTCCTCCCACTCTTTTTCTCCATCTCATTTCTTTCTTAGGTGCATGTTTTAGTGTTATTTTACACTCACGCCCTTCCTCTGGCTTAGAGCAACACTCTCCCACTACCAGAAGTAATGCCACATGAGCAGAACTCTGTTGAAAGATAAAATGAGAGATTATTGTAAATCTCACTCTGATAGGTGAGTGTTGACATTATTCTGCTGATTATATCATTGTTACACACTAAATTTCCCCTAGCTGTCTGCCAAAGGTATACCTCTGAAGATCTTCAGAATCAATAGTATCATACATTTTGTAGACACAAAACTGTCAATTTGACACAGTCTCCTCATGTAGAGTAGAGCGCCAGAATGTTTCACTTGCAGTCTGGAGTTCTGTTTTCCTTAAAGTGGAAATGACTGGTTTTTCCCTCATTTTGTACTTAAATATTGTATTTCTATGCATAATAAACACAATGTATTGAAGGTTTGCAAGCTCTGTTATGTCAAAGTTTATTTCTGGACTGCAGGTGTCATTAGGTGAGGATTACCTTGATTGGTTTTCGGTTCTACTACAGACTAAAGGAACGGTGCACGTTCATGATGCTCAAGGACCGTTTCCAGACATGCATCATTATGTCACCTGTCCAATGCGGCGACATCACAGTGTTAAAGCTTATTTTACAAGTGCACCAAGAAAGGAGCGATCAGATTTAGTTTTGTGGACACGTTTTTGTTTTAATTATATCATGGAGGAAATGTGTGTTTTGGTGATGAGGATGCAACAAACTGCTGCCAGCTTTTGCTGAGTCACCAATCCCAGACAGAGACACTGGCATGTTGAATACTTTCACACTCCTGATCTGATTCTGGATCGAATATGTACAGCTGGATTTCTGAACTCGACATTGATGAAAATGTAAATAATCTCAGTTTTTTGTTCATCGTAGTTGTGTTGTGTTTCTGACTGACAACAGATTGTGCATTTTCATGAGGCACCCCCACATCTCCTGCAAAGCTTACGGAAAAGAATGAAATCATCAAGTTTTTGAGGGGGAAGTAATATTATTCAAGATTTTCTTTTTATGTTTTAAAGTAATGATAAACTCTGTGGAGATATGACGGGTGTGAAGCTAATGTAGAAGAACCCTTGATAAGACAAAGATGGCTGGAAATGGTCATCTGACTCCCATTTTAATTCCATCTCTTGCAACACAAGCCCAACGCAGGATCAGCCCATTTTCATGTTTGGTAGATCGAGTGCTATTTCAGTATTTTATGCAGTTTTTGAAAAAAATAATTTATTTAACTGCAACCATTCTTTAGATTACTAATGTTAAAAAAATAAACAATTCAAAGTCAATGGTCTGCAGGGCTCATTTGCACACATCATGCTTGTTGGTATGTGAATATTCACGCGAGTGACTCTTCTTTGCAGGTCTGCAGCCAAGTATCCTTCTCAACTTGCACACACTGCTTGGACAGGAGCCCAGTGGGTCAGTGTAGAATGCACTGGGTACCATCAAAGCATCGCCGTTGGAGCATGTCAGTGATGGGGTTAATGTTTTCTGTTGATATACGAGCACTGCTGAATGACAAGGTCCCCATGAAGATGAACCCCTGTACATAGAAAACTCTCGTCAAGTGTTCTGGACTACTTATCTGCATGTTAAAGTTTGGAAAAGAGAATATGTTGTCATCTGGGTGTTAGTATGTAAGATTGACTTTTGAGGGTTTGATTTGATTTGTCTTCTTTCCACACCATTTCTCTCGAGCCACCTTCGTATATGAAAACCACAGAATAGTTTTGAACCAATCTGACTTTTGACAGTTTGGGGGGTAATGGGTGCATTTTCCGGAACATGATTTGCTGCCTCCGCTGCTTATCTTTCATAACAAGCCCACACCTTTGAGCTTGTTATGTTATCTGCCAACCAAAGTCAAGGTGCTGAAAAGGCTAGATGTTGGTTTCCACCCCCGAACTGTCCAAATTCATCTTGATTTAAGCCAAATAGAAATCAGCATCAAGGGTACAGAACCCACTGCACACTTGGAAGAACCTCTGGGTTTGCAAAACCATCATCTCTTTTGTGCATGTGGCAGTTCCTTGTTCACGGGCTGGTTAATTCTGCTACCACAAGTGCTCTTCCCATGGGAATAATAGGAATCTTGTGACCGTGTCTTATTGTGTGACATTTGAGACAAATATGATGCCATAATTGTCTTCTGTAGTCACACATGGTCCCATCAGCAGATTGAACATTAAGGTCTAAGACCTTGGTAAAGTTGTGCCAAAAATGTTGAAAAGATTTTTCATATATGATTTTCCCAAGAGAGCACATGTGAAGCTCACTCCTTCCTCTTCCTCTATCTTTTTTTCTCACTTCTCTTACTTTCCCTCCTACTTCTGTTCTTCCTCTTTCTCACACAATCAGAATTGTTGACAGTTTAACAGCAAAGAGAAGTCCTCTTGCATTTTGTGGTGACAGATTTGTCAAATGTCCCATGATAAAAAGTGGCATTCCACAGGAGTCGTAGCCGGGACGCAGGAAGTTCTGCGCAGAGGCCACAATAAAGGATGAGCTAGAAGAGACATTTAAGGTTGGTCATTAGGACGAACAGTAAGTCATCAGATGATACAGTGAGACAGGAGATGTATATCTAGAAAGAATAAGAAAGATAAGTATGCAAATTAAAACAATATTTGCCAAAATAATGAATTGGCAGTAATTAAAATCTTTGTGATGTTCATTGAACTTGATGGTTATATTTATATTGTGAAATAATAATGCTGGAAAGCATTCTAGGGGCTTTGTGGCACAAAAGCATAGATGACGCACGGTTCTTTTAAATCCTGATCAGATTTTTAAACAATACGTTTTGCCTTTTCTTTTAGGACTTTATGGTTTTACATATGTGGCAATTTAATCAAAATCAACTGTTTTAGGAGCCTTTTTTTTACAAGGAGTACAGTTTTGCTGTTCTTTTTTTGAAAAATAAAAATAAAAACAAAAAAACTTCAAAACTAGAATTTGTGAATTCACATTGATCAATATTAGTTCATCTCAGTCAACTCCACCCGAAAAGACCAGACTCAACAGTGATACAGTGACACATGAAACGAGACGGCCGACACTTTACCGCGACACGGATCAGACGTTAAATAGATAAATAAAGTCAAGGATCCGTAGTGGCCATTGCCAGTTAACGCAAATGTGAAGTCCTGCTGTATATTTCTATTACAACAAATTTGCTAGACCTAAAGATGGCAATTTATAGAAAATGTTTAATAACAACAATATACACTTACTGTTATAAAGGGTTTATTTATTCTTTGATCTTTGATTCTGTTTTGGCAGGTGTAAAAATGTCCATTTTTTTTTCGTGGGAGTTTTTCAGATGTCTAGCCAGGTAATAAGTAGGTATAAGAAGACTTACTGTGATTCGTAATTACTGTCTATTATCCATAATGCCCTAGGCCATTTATTTTGCCTCACAATCACGGAGCAGTTGCTGATTGAGTCTGAGCATAGTTCTAAGAAAGATTATGATTGGTATTGTATTTTCTAAAAATAATTAAAAAGGAAATTTCCTCACACTTTCAAAATCTTTGACAAGGTGTTTCATCAATGTGAGGTGGCTCCGGGGTGTGGCACACCCCAAAAATCTTTGGGATCATTTTTGAAAAAAGCAGGTCAAATAGATTCAAATACATTTTTCATTGCATTTCATGTGAGTCACATGACTAAATATTCCAGTTACTAAAGAGTCATTGAAATTGTCTCAGTGATGCTGTATTGTTTAAGCAAAGACACAATTTGTATAACTGCGTCAGTTTAAGGATTATTTCCAAAAAACAATATTTACACAAGCAAATAAGGTAAATAGTAATTTTTCAGATTTTTGGTTTTTATATGAGATTCCTAAACTTGTGTTCCAGAGAGTGAATAAAAGAACAGGTAAAAGAAAAGAGAGGACTGGGGTGCTGCGGAAGAGTGAATGGATAGAAGCACGGGATTAAACGGGAAAACAGGTGAAAGGCTGCTTGCCAGGACAGAGTACCAGGTGCAGAATATAGGGTATAGAGGTGTCCTTCCTCAGCTCCCCCGACGGAAGGAACCAGCCCTCTCTGAACATCCACTGTCCTGATACCCTCCACTGCTGCAAGGCCACTTTCCTGCCCCGTTCAACTCAGATGTTTCTAGAATCATGCCCTCAATTGCTCCCTGTTTCTGTCCCAGTTGAAAAAACAGCCCTGCACCAAACAGAAAAAGGCATCTGTGCCAATTAAACGGTATGTACTATAAGCAACAAATCACACACTCACACACTCTAGCCCTTATTTCTCGTGCTCTTTTTGTGTCTGAACGTTGGACAGAGCCACAAAGTTTTACGGGCTTGTGTGTGTTGTGACAGTGTGAAAGGCACAGGAAGGAAAGGCCACACTTCCTCTGATGCTCCTGTTGCTGTGGACCAGGGGAGATAAGAACACACACACACACACACACACACACACACACACACACACACACACACACACACACACACACACACACACACACACACACACACGGATGCACACCCAGCCATGAACAAATAATCATAACACAGATCCATGTGCCTGCACTGACGCCCCCTCCCCTGCAGATCATCTCCCACGTGGTTTGGCCTTAATCAACTCCCCATATAACCCCCACGTCCAACTCCATCCCACACATTCTAGTGGGTTCTCATCTCGACAGATATTTGCTCTCTCTGGTCCAACTCAAGGTGTTTGGATTGGCACTCCTGGACAGACACAAGGCTGTTAGTATCCAATAGGTAAATAATCCCTGCTCAAATGAACACTGATCTGTTTGAGTTAGAGATACAGATTAATTGCATCCATTCAGTGGTTCACTGGTGTCCACGTGCGGAGGAAGAGGCTTCCTCTAGAAATAAGTGAGAATAAGAACTTCCTAGAAAGTGGATATGATGTGCTTTCCAAGTTGCAGTGTGTGTGTGTGTATATGTGTGTGTGTGTGTGTGTGTGTCCGCTAATGTCTCTGCGTGAGCATGTGTGCATGTTTGTGTGTGTCCGCTGACGTAAGCCCCTCTATCTGATGATGCCCTTCTAATCCCCACAGTGATGTGTCATGAATATGGAGTTTAAGACTCAAATCCCCCGGGATACACAGACTATAGATAGCTTGTGCCTTCCTTACACACACACGTGTGAAAGACGCACAACTTTCCCAGCAGGTACACACACTGTACACGCTGCTCCTGACTCGTGTGACGTTGGAGGGGCAGAGCGAGGAGAGTACAGGGTGATGAAGATGAAAGTAAGAGAGTAAAATACATTTTAGAAGATAGAAGAATGAAGTACGAAATGCAGAAAATAGATAAAGTACTTGTACAGCTGCTGCGTGTCTGATGAGTTCTAAAAGACCGGTTTATAAAGACTTGAATGTAGACTTTATAACTTTATCTAACATTTCTTTTTGGGCTCATTGTCAAGGAAATTAATGCTTTTTTGTATTGTATTGTTTTACCTTCTAATGTATTTACAACCTGCTGTTGTCTCATTGTGTTTTTATTTTTTCTTGTTTTCTTAGCACATAAGTGTTTCCATTATGGATTCAACATTGCAATGATAAACTGAAGCCATTATGAATTTTTATAAATCGAAGAGAGGCTGCAGAGGTCAGAGTGTTTAGACGTGGAAATGCAGTTACAGCCAGTGCAGAGCGAAAACAAGCTCCAATGTGACAACAAGCTTAGGTGGCCAGATATGTTTTTGTTTTGTTTTGGGTTTTTTTTTTTTCAAATCAGATCATCTGGTAACCTTCTTGAATGATTAAAAAAAGAGCCTAATAACGAACAACGAATAAGCCCAGAGTGTTTGCCTCACTTCTTAACTCCCCAGATCTAAATCTGATTGAGAAGCCAAGGGACGATCAGATCCACGAAGACCAGACATAACAATCCATGGACTCATGGGACCCTCCACCACAACGCTGCAAGACATCCTCAGAGGTTCAGGCTCCATCCCCTTTTCCAATCAAATCAGTGTGTTTGTTCCTTTCCCGTCGTCCTCAGGATTACTGTTCAGTTAAAGACCCAGCAAATTTTAACTCCTTTGACTGGCAGTTATTCTCACTCAAAGCGTAAATCATTACCAACACTTACTCTGTACCATTTACCTGAATTATTAGATCTTTTTTTTTTAAATCTCACTTAATGTAATTACAGATAAAAGTCATTATAATGGGTGAATTTTACATTCCTGTAAAAAAATTACCCAAAACCTCGGTTTTAATTCCATGTTATACTAAAAGGGATTTTGTCAAAATATACTTAGCAACATTTCCAACCTACTCATCTACCTGGACTTTGCTCGTATACGTGTTGATTTTCTTCTCGACAACGTTACCACCTCAGTGTGACAGTTCATAACAAAACAACCCCAGAAAAAGGTAATCAGCCAAAAGACGGTCATGGTTTGAGTCACAGCTGTGCACTTTAAAGCCGATTTCACCAACGCTGGAGAAGTGGTATCTATTATTATGCAGATGACACTCAACTTTACTCATGCATGTAGCCAGATGAGGTCAATCAATTAGTTAGACTTTAAGCATGTCTGAAAGATATAAAGGCCTGGATAACATTTACTTTGGGATGTTGTACACCTGTGATGAATCTTAGCTGTCTTTGACCAGCACTGCTGAGCTACATGGATTTCTAAAATTCAGTGCAATGAGTAAATAATAACGACAAGAATTTCAATCTCCACCAAAATGGTGCTGAGAGACTTCTGATGAGAATTAGCAAGAGAGATCCAGTTTCTAACATATTCAGTTTTCAGAGAAAAACATGTAAAAGTCTCCTCCTCACATGTAAAGTCCGTAAGGGCCTAGCCCCATCCCATATTAAAGACCCCGTGGTTCCATATTGTCTCAACAGAGACTTCACTCTAAGCCTGCAGGTTTACTTAGAGGTTTCCAAAAACCAGAGCAAATACTTCAGTTATCAGGCTTCGCTCTTGTGAAACCTGCTCCCAGCTTTGGTTTGGGAA
The DNA here is from genome assembly GCA_014839995.1 of Xenentodon cancila. Classification (NCBI taxonomy): domain Eukaryota; kingdom Metazoa; phylum Chordata; class Actinopteri; order Beloniformes; family Belonidae; genus Xenentodon; species Xenentodon cancila. The sequence continues at coordinate 15,791,714 of CM026204.1, read as the reverse complement.
GCAGCCATCGTCTTTCCCTTTAACATTATATGTAAAACTCTCTGTTTGATAAAGTTTTTAGGTGGGGCTTGAATCATCTCTTTAGATATGTTGCTTGAAGCCTAGATGGGTCCTCCCATGATGCTTGGGGGAGGTAGATGGCTGCCTTCCTTTAGTTTGGTTCCTTTCCACTGTCATCAGCATCCTTGTGCATCCCATGGACGGGGCATTGAATCGAAATTAAAATCTGCTACGTACTTTTTGGAAAAGGCATTATATACATACAATTACTATGAATTGGACTGCACTGGTCTGAATCTTAACTGGATTGAATCAGAATAAATTGGATTGTTATTGAATTACAGCCAATCGGACCGAATTAGATGGTGAGTTGGATTATATTGGTGCCTGTATCTTACTTACTGTAATTGGATTATAATTGAATCAAATAACACTAAATTGGACTTGTATTGAACTTGTTTATTTTCTGTTAAGTCCCCTGAGACCTGAGATGACTCGTCAACTGGTACTATGTAAATAAAATGTAATGAATTGAAACTACTGTAACGATGCTGTTTTGTTTTTTTTTTGTTTGTCTCTTTTGTTTTGTACCCCCCTGCATACACCCACACCCCCACCGCCACCACGCAAAAGGTCAGTAATGACTATTGTTAGTACAGTTTAAAAGACGTGGCTACCACAGCATCAAATATAAGATCCGTGTTTTAATAAACCTGAATTATTACCTGCATGGCCTGGTTCCATACCGCACTGCTTGTCACACAACCTCATGTGATTGTGATTAGGCTGCACTTATGCTATGTGCACTCAAATAGCTGACATACTTGTGTAAATGTTCTTGGGTGTGAATGTGTAGCAGTTTTTGGTATGTATCGCTGTGTTGGCTGACTTGAACTGGAAGCTCTTTATGTTTTATTGAAAGCAATAATCTGGAAGTGCGGCTCCTCAGGTTGGTGTGGCCTAGAGTACACACGGACTCCTACTACAGGTAATAATCTAAGTATAACCAGTCTGACGTTCCGTGCTCAGGCACACATCCGCACAAATGCACACACACATATGTATCCCACCACACCCCAAAAGCTTGCCAACCCCATATGGCTTGGGGATAATAAACCAAACAGCCAGCAACATGTCTTTTGCAGTCCAGAGCCAGGCAAGCCAAAGGAATGCACATCACTCCATCGCACCCCCGCTCTTTTTCTGCTTCTTTTTTCTCCTTCCTCTGCCTGTTTGCCAGTCTCTGTCTTTTCCTGCTCGACTATGAGGGATTGAGTGAAGGACCCTCTGTTAAAGTGAAGAGCTGTGTGTCTGACTTTACGTTGGCATCCCAGTGTGTGTGTGTGTGTGTGAGTGTGTGTGGGCTGCCAAAGAAACCAGTCTGACGGGTCTGCGGAGAGCTTGCCCTCGGGATGGTGGGAAGAGAAGGGAAGGGAAGAGAGGGGAAGTGAAATGGAAAAAGGGAGGGAGCGTAGGGATGAAAAAAAGGAAAATAAACAGCTGTGTGAAGGAAAGAAGTCAAAAGTGTTATTTGAGGAGGGAGGAGAGTTGTTCGTAGGAAAGCTCTCTGCAGCATTTATTACTTAACCTCTTTTTCTAAAATGTCGCATGAATACAGACCAAACACATCTCCCCGTGCCCCAACACCTCTGCCCCCGGCCACTGTCTTTGCCTCCCACCGTCTCACTGCAGTGCAGTGGGACAGCCAGAAAGGCCTGCGGCAGAAGTGCTAAGCACGGGCCTGGATTTGGAGTATAGCTGCTCTCAGTTGAGTGGGATCCAGGTCCCCTGAGGGCTGAGGGGTGGGAGTGGAGGGTGGAAGTTGGGGGGGGTTTAGAGGGAAGGAGGGGTAGGGCAGCGAGGGAGGAGAGCAGCAAGCAGTACAGTTCTGGATCACCTTCAAAGAGCTCAGATCCCAGTGGAGAGACTGGATTCCTCTGCGGAGAGGGAGAGAAAAGGGGGAGGGTGCGGAGTGAGAGAAAGAGGCAAAGACATGGGAGACAAGAAGAAAGTGTGAACAGAGAGGATTGAGGTGTAACTTCTTTGTGACTCTTTCACTGTCTTCCTGCCTTCCTCTTTCCCTCTGCGGCGTGCATGCACTTGCCCTTCATTCAGAGGGCTGTTCTCAGATGATCTATTTGTGTGCTGTAGGAAGGAGACATGGTAAATGTGGTCCACACAAAGGCATCGTTGTGCCTCCTTGGAGCTTCATTTAGGGGTCGTCATGTCTGCATGTGTGCCTGTGTTTGTGTGCGACACCGATCAGTACATGTTTACCTTCAGAAGGCTCCCCAGTCCCCCAAAATATACTCCTGATGCAAGATTGCAACGCACCTATCCACAAATGCAAGGACACTGCAGATCACAACCAAGGAATCTCATCCCTGTTTATGATTATTTTCCTACTGTGAGCCTTCGAACGTTTACATGACACAAAAATGAACATGACCAGTTGAGAAACCTCAAATTTGTTGCGCTGGATTTGTGCGTGTTCCCTTTTTGAGAATTTGAGGGCAGATAGCAGACGTTTTGAGCTTGTGTTGGAGTGCGTGTTTCCGTGTGCGCAGTGACAGACCTTCATCCTGAGTGTGGGTCACCGGTTTGTTTAGCGTCAATTAGAGGCTCTGTGTTCCTCAACGCAAGCGTGAAGGGAGAATTAACGTGCAGTGGCACATTCCCATCAGCGCATTATTACGGGCAGCACATCAGCTGGAACACTGCTAGGGAGTGTTTTGCATTAGCATATTTATGTCATCGGGTGCACATATGTAATTTTAGGTAAACCATTAAGAATCCTAAAGTTCCTCATGTTTCCATTCTTTCTTTTACCCCCCCTCTGTCTTCCACTCTATGCTTTGCTCTTCCCTCCTTTTTCAAGGACCATGGTCTGACCACAGCCATTTCCCTTTGCCTGTGCTTTGCCTAGCAACAAACAGCACACAGTTTCCATACAGCATGCGCTTAAAGAGGGAGAAGATATATAGATACTGGAAAAAGTCTTGCGTTTAGACAACTGAGTCTTGAGATTTTTTGTTCCCTCTGCTCACACTTTAAGACTAAAAAAGACATGTTCTGAAAGGTTTTAATGCTAACTTTTTTTTAAAAGGTGTGTAAAGGACGTTGCAGAAATTACAAGTATGGTTAAACACTGTTAATTAGACACCAACACTATCCATCCGTCTTCTATACCTGCTTTATCCTTTTCAGGGTCACGGGAGTCTGCCGGAGACAATCCAGGGGTCTATCCAGGGGTCTATCCAGGGGTCCACCCAGGACAGTTCGTCAGTCCATCGCAAGGCCACATACAGAGACAAACAATCACACTCACACCTACAGGCAATATAGAATTATCAATCAACTGAATATGCATGTTTTTGGAGGAAGACGGAGAACCTGGAGGGAACACACGCAAGCACGGGATGAACATGCAAACTCCACACAGAAAGACTCCCGCCGTGCCGGGGAATTAAACCAGGAATCTTCTTGCTGTGAGGCAACAGTGCTAACCACCAAGCCACTGTGCTGCCCAGACACCAACACAATATTCTTTATTATTATTCTTGCACACATTGTTCAAGGTATCAAATACAGTCGGATACCTGCTAACATCCTGACCTGCAGTCCCACCCTCTGACCACCTCAGTGTCTGCTGTCTACACCTGTCTACACCTGTTTATATAGTCGTCTCTGTAGTCCACCAACTAACCATGTATCAGCCATATATACATGGAAGTCTCAGTTCTGCTGCTGATGGATAGTTGTACTTATGTATCTTGTCTTTTGTACCTTTGAAGGTGTTTCTCTCCTCTCTCTGTTCGTCCTGTTCCACCCGGCTGGTCTTCGGCAGGAGGGTCCCCCCTTATGATCCAGGTCCTGCTCCAGGTTTTTTTCCCTCTTAAAATAGAGGTTTTTTTTGCCACTGTTTGGTTTAAGGTTTTTCTCCCACTAGGGGAGTTTTTACCTGCTGTTGTTTATTTAATAATTGTTCTAGGGTCATGTTCTGGGTCTCTGGAAAGCGGCTAGAGACACTTGTGTTGTAATAGATGCTACATAAATAAAATTGAATGGAACTGAATACAACAGGAGCTGGTGCATCACATCAACGATGCTGGTCGAGGCCCTTTTTGACACTTTTCTTACGGCGTTCTCAGGGATGTGTAAGGTTTTGCTCCTTTCTAATGTTTGAAGCCTGCCAACATGTAGTGTCAAATTAAAGCATAGACTTCTCGTAACTAGATGGCAGAGAGTGCATTTACATGGACAACGGTACTTTTATATCAATATTTTATATTAATCTGATTCAGGCAATGTATTCTGAATAATAAGCTACCATGTAAACTGCTTCTTTATTCTAACTAAGCAGTAAGTCACACTAGGATATTTCAATCTTACTCTAATTATTCAAGACTTTTAAAGGCCAAAATCGAAATGTATGTGCCTGTTGATCATTATACCAACAAACGTTCTGTTCAGAGACTTTGCATTCAGTTCAGTTCTGGAGAAACGTCTGGAACAGCTGTTGTGAGGACTTTTGCATGCCTACTGAGAAATGGTTGCAGGAATTCGCAGATCTGAAATGAAACCTAGCAGACATACAGATTGTAGTTTAGAAGATAGAAGTTTTAGTTTTATTGCACTCTTTAGGTTTCACTCTGAATCTACACCTGAATATGGCTCAATCTTCAGGTTCCTTTGGCCCTGGGCCAAGTTGTAGACTGAATTTCTCCATAATGTATGTTAGTAATAAGTCTGTCTACATATAAAGTCTGTCATGTTCCGCAAATTATTATGAGATATCAACAGACCAAAACATGTCAGGAGAAGCATTGTTTTCTGTGAAAACTACTTTCAAGAAAGATATGCATCATTCATGATCATTCAATATTATGTTAGAAGTGATTAGAACATGCCTAACCCTCTTAGGGATTATTGGATTGAATCCATGCCAGGAAAAGTACCACACACAGGCACAATATTACCAGAATCCCTCAGTTAAGCATTATTCGTGTTGCTTTGTTCCTTACTTTGATTACAGCCTTTGCATTAAAATGTGATACAGTTTCATTGCTTTTGTGTCCTTTTTTTTTTGAGTTGTTTGATGGGGGATGGGATGTCAGATGGCCTCTGCCAGGAAAACGGTTTCCCAGCTTTTCCAAGGTATGCCCTCCTCTGTGTCTTGCATGGAGTGAGGCTCTAAACTCGCTTGTAAATAGTGAGATAAGTGTGGTTTACCCACAGCTGGGGTGTAAGGTACACTCAGTGCCGCCCTGACATGTCTGAGCCAAAGCCCAACAGGGATGTAATTACCTGAGACTGGGTCAGCACTTTATCCTGGGTAAAAAATACCTGCCTACTTATAGAGAGGGAATAGAGAGGGCAACTCCATGCATAGGGAAACCTGTCTACACCCTTTCAATGAAATGCTCCTCTATGTGGGACAATGCTTTGATTGTTTTTCCACAACTCCTTTGGAGGAGTTATTTAGAAACACTCAACAATCCTTTCAGTGGGACTCCCAGACAGAAACCTTTCCATCTTCATGTGAAAGGCTACGATAGACTTACCTAAAAGCAGTTTTACACATGTCCAATATTGCACTCTCCACCTCTAGCCAATGTTGAACCCAGTACCTTTCCATGCTCTCCGTATTCCCCTTCTACGCCCTTTTGCACCACATCTGTCTCTCCGTGTCCTTGACTTGGAGGCTAGAAGGCCAGGCAGACATGCAGAGGACAGCTCTGCACCAGTCAGGAGCCAGAGATAGCTTGTGTCAATTAAATGGTATGTGCTTATACCGCAAATCATAGACACATGTTCTCTGCTTCCCTCCCACCCTGTGATTGTTGCTACTCTTCTCTCCCCCACTTAATACAGCATAATCATTCTTATTACCTAATGAGACACTACTGTACACACAAGCCCTCCCTCGCTCCTCTTTACATATGTGCATAAAGAACAGCCAAATGCTCATACAAATAGTATAGTCAGTGGGGTAGAGAAACATGTGAGCCTTTACTACACTGTCAACAGAACAGCTCCCAGTGCCACAGCACTGTAAAGCCTCTAATGCCACAGTAATACTATTGTAGTGTGTATTATCAACAGGACAGTGAGCACTGAATTAGGCTGTCAGCTGGGGAGGAGAGAAACCCCTCATTAGCTCCCTTTACTGTATCTACTTCTCCTAATCACTTACAATAACATAATCTCTTTAAAAGTGGTGCAGCCTAAATCCAATCTGCCTAAAACCCTGACACGTGATTGAGGTCAATCCCCAATGAAACCAAACTGTGGGGTCCCAAAAAACTCACTATGAGCAGGTGTATTGTTTTGCAGCGTGTAGAAATCCCACAGCGATTATGTTAAACTGAACGATACACACGTGGACAAGTTCACTTCAAAGTTTTACGTGTCGGGACGTCCTTAAAAAGAAACAAGTAATATGGACCAGATGATATTTGAAAACGTTCTCATGTATAAAAAGCCCAAATTAAAAGAGGGTTTGTTTCATTATTCATGTGACCATACATCCTTTCCACATTCAGATATTATCTCCCTCCGATTTATACCTTCACTCATGCTGAACCCATCCTGTCGCCTGCGTGTGCCTCTGATCCTTGTGTAGTTTGTAACCTTTGCAGATCCTGTTTCTATTAAACTCTATAGTAGAGGGCCATTCTGCTCTATTTTTTTTATTTTTTTTTTATTTCTTGATGTTTTTCCATAGTGTCTTTTGCCTGCAAACCACTTACAGATGTTGGCAGCGGGGAGCGTCGTGGCAACTCCAAACGAGGAAATCTAAATAGAGATCAGGCTGTAAAATAAAAAAGAAAACTTGGACTAAGAGAAAAGAGGATGGAAAGAGAGAAGGAATATTTTGGAATGGGATGTGACCGGCTGAGTGAAGAAGTAGGAAGCACTTAGTTGACATTACAATGAAAGCAGTAAACACAGACAGATAAATAATTACTAGTCATCAAGGAACAGCAGATTTAATGGTTGCCTTATAATAATAATAATAATAATAATAATAATAATAATAATGTATGTTATTATATGTATTGTAATAATATTACAATGTATATATATATATATATATATATATATATATATATATATATATATATATATATATATATATATATATATATATATATATATATATATATATATATATGTGTGTGTGGTGCTGATACTCATGAGGACAAAAATGAAATTAGAATTAAATTGTTACAACCAAAAAAAACATGCAGAGACATGGTCTGTTAGATTTTGAGACGTTTTGTATCAGCAGGGCTTTAAATAAAATCATATTTTTACTGTCTAGTAGTAGTTTGAAGTAAAGAAATGAAAAGAATTTGGCAAAATTACACTCTTACCTCGAAAAAGATCCAGCAATCAGGAGCAAATATTAGATGTTTTATTTTAAGATCGGAGACATTGTTTAGGCTCCACTATTTCAAACCCAGGCAGGATTCCTGTTGTCCACTTGTAAACCATGTTGTTTATTTATTATCTATATCATCCATTATAGGATCCAGTGATTGCTTTAATACCTTTCAAAACTTCATACTTTATAGTCCTCTAAAAAGTCATCACAGGGGACCCTAAGAGTAGTGTACAGAAGCTGTGCACAGCATCTGGCATGCACTGCAGCCTGGACCCGTCATCTACGTTGCTGACAGAGTGTGCTAACATCTGCAACTCATTATGGTTATTTTCTTACTCTTTGAGAGAACCTGACCATAATAATACTCTTCAGACATCTCAGCTGTGAACTGGCTTGTATTCTCCTCTACCTGAGCAATGGGATATAAGAAATTGTTCATGAAATCCATCCATCCATACGTCCATTTATTTCCTATATCCGTGTAATTCTGTATAGGGTCATGGGTGTTCCTGATACACATAAATATATATATATATATATATATATATATATATATATATATATATATATATATATATATATATATATATATATATATATATATATATATATATATATATATATATATATGCTGAATCTCAACATGAGGTATAATGAGGTATGAACTTCCCTAAATGCAAAACTGGAAGAACAATTGAAATGTTTAAGAAAGTTAAAGTCCTGGTCTACCTCTAATGATTTGTACGATGCAACTGCCTCGCTTGATCGGTAGGAGCCAGGAAGTGAGTTTAACTGCTGTTCTGTCACTGATCACTGGGGATTGGTCCAAAAACGAGTCAATCTCTGGTGTCTCCAGCGTTGTTGTCGTGTTTATCCTAGTTGCAGGCCACCACAACCAGGTATAGGTTGGCCTGGCCAGATGATCGCAGCCTTGCGGTCCCCCTGGAACGTCGTTACAGCTTGGTGTCATAGCCTTTAAATGACCCACCATCCAAGTGGGGTACCCATTCAAGTGGATTCACTTCCTCTGGACTTCCTCTGGAAGCGGGAGGTGGCGTAGTACTGGGGGACCGCAAGGCTGCTGTCATTTAAGGTCCTGCTCCATAAGATTTCTGCCTGTTTTCATTTGAACTCCAACATTATTGCTTTCAAAGGTAACTCCTGCAAGAGACAAGAGGGTGGACTGACGGATTTGATCATAATGAATGTAAGATAATGTAAGTTGGTGTCGTTGGTTAGCCGGCTCCAAGCCAAGCTAGAACAGCTGACTTGTGGCAGTTGAACCCAGGTGGGCGTGTCTCTGCTGTCCTCCAGGCCTCCGCCCATTTACAACATGGCAAAAGAAAAAAAGATGCTCCCAAACACTCCTCAGAAAACTAATGGATTAACCCAAACTGGTTTGTCAAGTTCTTCTTTTATAACATTTTTGTTTTCTTATTTAATCCTCAAGTGCGCTGTTTTTTTGGGATATAATAATTGGCTAATTCAGTTTCAATACATCACCCAAAAACACGTAGAATAAGCCTACTACAGTCTGCTGGACAGATGTTGAATTACACAAGCATGGTCAGAATTAATATTTATCTCGAATATATCATTCTCATCCCAGGTTTTTGCAGTTCATTCTCGGCACAGGGCCGGTTAGAAATGGACTGTTAGATCAAAGTTGCACATGTGCATCTAACATCAAGCATCATCTCGTCCTACATGTTGACAGTTTTACACACACGAGTGGGGGCGAGGACCCGCATACTGCTGCCACACGTGAAGATGTACTTTTGACTCTTTTTCTGCAATAAATATCTGACGTAAAAAACAAACTAAACAGGATATTCCAAAGAATTTACACACTTTAAAGCATCACTGGAAACTTTCAACGTCACGTTTGCCTTTTCAGTTATAGCTCCCCTGGCAGGTTTTTATATTAAAGAGCATATAGAAGCAGCTGGAAGTTATCTGTGCCTACTGGAAAACAGTTTGGCTGGACCGAAAGTGAGCTGATGTGGGGCAGTAGTTCCATGTTACCTCCCTCCACCTGCTTTACAGGAAGTAGTCTTGTCCCATTGGATCAGAGAGGAAATGCGTTGAAGTGCCACATCCTGCTCCAAGCTCTGCGTCACAGTTCAGTCCGGCTAATGCTTACTATGTCCAGGCACCTCTTCGGGAGAAAAAAGCACCGAGGGGGGAAGAGAGAAGTGTGCTTGCAGTCGTGCCACTCCCTAAGCAGTGATTGTAAAAATGAGTGACCTGGCTCTCTCATCTCTTCTCGGTTTCCCTCTTCTTCCTCTCCCTCCCCTGCACTTTATTTATTAATGGATCCATTCAATTATTTACCTCACATCTTTGGGCAACAACAGGCCAGAGCACAATACTATGGTGGAAATGATACAGCACACATGCACAGAGGCGACCAAGGCGTTCAGCAGAGGCAGCGGATTTCTGTTGGACGCCGAGTTATAATCGCTGGAATCAATGTTTTTTTTTTGTCATTTTTATGTTTTATACCACTTCAAAGCGGTGTCAAAAGGGTGAAAAAATCTATCATTTCTGTGCATTTTGTAACTGATATATTTGCAATGCTGACATTTTAAATACGATCATTCTGTAAAAGTAAATAATCTAAAAGCTTTTTCACTGTTTTGCAGTAAAAACCCAGCTCATCTGAAAGTGCAGCAAGTTCCTCTTAACTGTGCATAACCAGCAAAAAGAGTCTGTTCACCTTTCAAACTGACTCCAGTGTCCTCGTCGCAGTAGAAGTTGATGGTTCAAACATATCACTGACCACGCTGCGTCTTCTCTAAACTTCTCCCTCCGCTGTTATCCCCCCGCAGCGACCAGACATGGATCAATCCCACCCGGACTTGGGTTTCACGTTCCGGAAGCAGAGACGTACACATGGGTCACTTTCATCGACTCTCTGCGGCCACGGCCAGAGGCATCCATCATACACTCCACTGACCGGTTGTGACCATGAAGGTGCAAACTGATCACAAACAGGGGCTGCGGTGGATGAGGTCAGTGGCAGCTCTTCCCTTTCTGCAACCTGGTGGAAATGGAGCCTTTTGGAAATATGTCCTCTGTTTTATGTAATTCTATTACATTTGTATAAATATATTTCATTGTTACCTTGCGTACAATTTTCTGCCTTGTCAAATGTGGAAATATATCTGCGACAACATGTAGTAGCTTCGTAAAAGTAACTAAATATCCACATGTACCTGCAGAAGTCTGTGAGTTGTTTGTCGTCGGGCTGATGTCATTATTTTTGTTATTTAAGAATGTGTTTTTGCATTTCTGCATGCGGGTTTTGACAGACCGAAGATGAATAACAGATGTTGTCACGATCTGAACTTTCCAGACTTGGCCGGCATCGGAAAAAGATGGAGGGAGAGAAGATGAGCAGATGGAGAGAAGGAAAGGATGACGAGAAAACGGTTAACACTGATCGCCATTGACTCACATCGTGTGGATCGAAAACTGCAGAACTCACTCTGCTTCTTAATAATCAATCATCATAATCACGCAGAAAGAAAGAATGATTGTTACAACATATTTCATTCATCACATATTCTTGTTGTTTTTGTGTCTGTAGATAAATAGTAACTAATTCACAATACACACCGGTAAGTGTGTGTGTGTGTGTGTGTGTGTGTGTGTGTGTGTGTGTGTGTGTGTGTGTGTGTGTGTGTGTGTGTGTGTGTGTGTGTGTGTGTTTCCTTTGAGAACAGCCTGTTTTTAATTCCTCAGGAAATCACTGCGATTTAGAGCCGACTTAGCGTAATCACTTTCGTTGAAACACAATGGACTTCTGGTGTCTCTGTATGTATCTTAAATGAAATTTCATTAAAGTGTAATTAAATCAACACGATAATGCATGCAGCGCTCACACAGGCTTATGGTGACGAGAACAGCAGCGCAGGATTCTGGTAATTGAGAAAATGTGGTCAAATTAGTGGCAAAAAGAAAAGATCCTATCATATTATCTGAAAAGGCTCAAAATGCAGATTTGTTTGCGGTTTGTGGGGTTTGGTGGTAGAGAGGTTGCAGAAGTGCGTGCCCTTGAGGGGCGCTGAAGCACCTGCAGCGGGTTTGAAGCAAATGCTCGGAGACTTTATAGAAGCTGCAGCAGCTGATTTGGGTTTAAACATGTTGTGGGGTCCATGAGATGAACAGAAACAAGCCAGCTTTGAGGCTGCGCTCCTCGGGCTCTCCGATAGAAGCAGAAGGTGGAGGCTGGCAGAACAGGCTGAATGCAGATAGGATCTCGGCTGGAGGCGTGAACGTGTGATTGGAGACTAAAATCATTACAGTACGCCTGGTCACTGTGTCCTTGGCTCTTCCGCTGAGCTGAGGCTGATGCTGATGCTTTCTTATCCTTTCACACGCTACCTTTTTTCATGCTGAAATATCTGTTTCTGACAGAATCTGACAAAAACTTGCTCAGATGCAATTTTATCAGTAAAAAAAGCTCACAGCTTAATAGCGATCCCGTTCCAGTGCAACAAAACAGTGTACTACTTTGCTTATTTGTGGTAAAGAAATTACGTTTCACAACTTTGACCTCTTTTTTAAACCATCTCTTTACGTTTGAGAGATTTGAAGAAGATTTGAACCTCTGTAAAACAATCATTGAATTTTTGTTTTCTTTCTGAGCATCAAGCTGAGTTTGTGAAGCTCTGGAGTCACATACACAATTCAGCAACCCCCAGCGTCCCCTCATGTGTATCTGGCGCCATGCAGGATCTTCAGCATTAAAATATCAAGCGAAAGGTGACAAGGATCACCCCGAAACACGTGTAATTTGTTAGTTTGGGTTATTACTGTGCCCCAGACCCCTGTCTCCTGCTTCACCCCAGCTGCACTCCTGCCCTCAGGCTGCAGTGGCAGTCCACAGAGGAGGGAGGCAGAATGTAAACTAGACTCGCCTTGCTTTGGTCTCATTGGTTGACTCTCTGCTTAGTGGTTTTGTCCTTGAGAATGTGCAGACACGGGGCAGATAATGTTCTGACACCAGAAACTCTAAACCAAGTCCAGATCAACACTCCCTTCTCCTGTACGATCAGGGCATTTTTGATGAACGACTGATGTGTGTTGATATTTTTTTTTTTTTTTTTTTTTTTAGAAATCACCAATGTGTTTTCATACAGTAGCATTGGTATGCTTCAAGAAAATGAACAAGTTTATATTTTGCCCGCATGATTTCATACTCAAATGTGGAGACGCATGTCACATACTCGCAAGCGCGCAGAAGTCGGGCTCAGCGCATTAGGCGACAGGGTGTGTGTGTGTGTGTGTGTGTGTGTGTGTGTGTGTGTGTGTGTGTGTGTGTGTGTGTGTGTGTGTGTGTGTGTGTGTGTGTGTGTGTGTGTGTGTGTGTGTGTGTGTGTGTGTGTGTGTGTGTTCTAAAGTGTAACAGCGAGGTGGATTTAGCCTTTAAGTGTATTCAAAGCCACGCGCAGCAAAATTGAAAATGTTTTTTTCTTCTTTCTACCACTTAATGTAAATCTGAGGTTTTCATCTCTTCTCCGGTGTGTTGCAAGGTCAAAGATCTCCTTTTACCGCGCGCTCCGGTGACGCTGGGGTTTCTGCACAAGTCAGCATGGCAGCAGAGCAGCATGGATAGGAATCTCCCTGCAGCGGCAGATAACCTGCCAGACCCGGTGATCTAATCACTGCAGGCCAGTAGGCTGTCAGCCAAAGTTTCCACAACATTTTTAGCTCTGAAAATAAAAGGCCGAGGAGAAAATGAAACGCAAACAATTTGGAAGTCGTCGCAAATGATCTCGTAAAAGTTCCTTCTGTTTTGTGGATTCGGTAAACGGCCTTTTTCCTTTCGTTGTTTACTCTGATGTGTAACAGTAATAAATCACTGGTAATTTTCTGTGAATATGACACATCCTATCAGTGATTTTTGTCGCCTATCACATTTCTTTCAGGAAAAAAAAGAAAAGAAAAGTCTGAGGGGTCATTGTTGCCATCTCAATGACTTTAATAAGCAAAATAGGAAACAATTTTATTTTTTTCCAAAAACAACAACAAAAAGACAAAAACAGAAACCAGCCTGAATGGAACAGTTCAAATTTAAGTGTTACTATTATTCATATAAACAGGATTGAAAATTGATCCCCATCATCGCTAAGTATTACATGGAAATTGAGAAAAACAAAACAACAACCCGCTGCTGCAGTTTCACTTCGATTTCAACACAGTTGAATCAACAAACCGAACGATTGTTAAATGCATGACTTTTCAACGACAGTTTCAATGCAAGCACCATGCTTAATCGATATGATCTGACATTTTAATTTAAATCATTAAAAATAAAAACTTTAACTATTATGCATCTGGCCAGCAGAACCAGAATCATCAAATAATAATAAAACAGACAAAAAAAAAGTATTACATAACATAAACATGGTTTTCATTTTGAGAATTTGCGCAACCTGAATCCCCTTTTTTACTGACCGGCAGAAAAAAAAAATCAGGAAAACATAGAGCATTAGTTAAACTTTCCATCAAAACACGTATCTTATATCTAAATATTAACTCTCCGTGAAAACCTTCAGTAAAAAGGGTGACGCTGTTTCTAAAATTGTGAAAATAGAAATGATTTATGAAGGCCCAGTGAAAATGTGTTTCAGGTGAGTGCCAATCGGAATGAGAAGTATGGGGGTTTCATTTGGGTCAAATGCGTCGTGTTCGTGTGAATGCAGATAAAACAAAGTCAGCCAATACTTTTCTGGAGTTGTTGAATCTAAATAAACAGAGGGAAATGTTATTAATCACATTGTATGTTTATGTAATTTCGTCTCGGTGCGCACACGCCAGTAATCTTGTGGCCACATCTGCATCTTCTCGGCCTCCAAATATCAGCCTTAAACTTTATGCACGGGCCTTTTTAAAAATATTTTAAAACTATAATATCATAGTATGTCTTCCTGGAGGGAGGCTTGCACAAACATCAAAATGAAAACTTGTAAATCATCATCCAAAAGTGCACTTGACACGCAGTCTGTTGTATTTAAATGCAACTTTTTTTTTTCTTCAAAAAAATGCACTCTTCTTTCAATCAAGACTCCTCACGAATGATAAAAAAAATCGTTACAAACAATAACTGAAATAAAAAAACAGACACAAAGAAAGAAGTTCAAACCAGCCTCCTGAATCTTGTGCAGTTTTGCTGTTGCATAATATTTACAAGCCAAAAGAAACCCACATCGTATGATACTGCACCGGCAGTCCTGCTGTTCTGTCCCCGCTCCCTCCCTCCCCCCAAAAAAACTATGGAGAAACGCAGATCAACAACATGCTCTTAATATACACGAGAGGATGAAAGTACAAAATAGAAATTATTACCGTACATGTCCAGCATGCAGGATTAATATTTAATGCAGATTTTTTTGTCTCAATATATATTCGAATATAACCAAGCAGGCAATAAATCAATGAGATGTTGCATAAAATGTTCCCCTCATGTGACGGGTTAGTAGAGTGAAGTTAAATTTGCATAAAGTGGGGTCCCGTTTGTGTCGATTTTTCTCAGACTGCGGGCCCACTTGTCGAATGTGAGTCTTATATTTGCAGGCTTTGAAACCAGGCCTGCTTGTTTCTTAACAATGTCATGATTCTGAAGATCAAAATTATAAGACAACTGCCCGAACACCATCCCACACTACATACAGATTATTTAAAAGCTGTAGCCTGAGAGGAGAAAAGGATTCATGAGCCGATCCTCCTCTGTGGGGAAGAAGAAGAAAAGAGTCTCTTCACTACAAGCAACTAATCTAGAAGGACGCTGCAACTGTTCAGACGCTCTACTTTGCTCTTTGTATCTCAGTTGACACGTGGATGGGGAGATAATTATATATGAGAATAATATTTGATGGATTATTCTTCTAATATGAATATAATTGTTATTAGGATAGTCAAACAGTATGGGAGCTGTGGATTATTATCGTTTGTTCATCAGCAAACTCAGTCACTTGTGTAAAAGGGAAGGTGGAAGGGTAGAGTTTGTTGTTCACGAGAAAAGGCTGCAACAACTCACATGAAAAACTCTGGTGATGAGGGGTTGTCACTGGTGGAGCCGGCCTCGCGGAAGCCGTTACTGGCCCCTGAGCCCGTCAGTTTCTCGCACTTGAGTTTGTAGGCGTCCCTCTCCCGCGCCAGCCGGCTGATCTCCGCCTTCAGCTGCTCCACCTGGTTCATCAGCTGCGTCTTCTCGTTCTCCAACACGTGCTTTTGCTGCACGCGCTTGAACCTGCAGGACTGAGCGTAGCCCCTGTTCTTCAGGGTCCTCCTCTTCTGCTTGAGGCGGATCACCTCATCCTTGGTGAAGCCCCGTAGGTGTCTGTTGAGTTCCCTCACTGACATGGACACCAGCTGGTCGTCGGAGAAGCGGTCCTCCACGCTGAGCCCGCCCCCGGAGCCGTGGTGCGCCGCCGACTGGCTCAGGTGGCCGTGTGGATGGTGGTGGTGATGGTGGCGGTGATGGTGGAGCGGCTGATGGGACTCTGGGGAAACCGGAGATGGGCTTTCGGGGTCCTGGCTGTGGTGATGGTGATGCTGGCTGTGTGGGTGGTTGTGTCCGCCCGAGTGCCCGGACAGCTCCTCGGCGTGGTGCTGGATGCCCCCCGCATAAGGGTGATGGTGTTGCTGACTGTGCCCGTGGTGGCTGTGGTGGTGGTGCGGGCCTCTGTAGCCCTCGAAAGCGCCCTGCTGCTGCAGCTGCTGCTGAACGTGCGGAGGCGGAGGGTGACCGTGAGCTGTGGCTCCAATCAGGGCCTCCACTGCGTCCTCGGGGGTCAGGTTTAGCGTCTGCGGGTCTAGCTGCTGGTGGTACCCACTGTTCGGCATCCAGTACAGCTCCTCCAGGTGGTGTTTCTGCTCTGTGGGGCTGAAGCTGGGCGAGGAGGGCACCGAGCTGCAGGGCGTACTGATGGGGGTGGAGGATACGGAGCCTTGAGGTTGGAGACGGTTACACTGGCGCACCCCGTTGCGATCCAGCCCTGCCAGGCCTTCCTTCTTCACGTCGAACTTCATCAGGTCAAAATCATTGACATATTCCAGAGCCAGAGGGCTGCTGGGCAGCTCCGGGCCCATGCTCAGCTCTGCACTCATGCTGTTGTCGCGACTCTTCTGCAGATACGCAAAGGTACTGGCGAGCGTCGCAAAAACTGACTTATTAATCAGAGTCTCTTCTTTCCTTTCTTGTTTCATGCAGTAGTTCTTTTGACTCCTCCACCGCTCTGCACCGACTTGTTGTAGCATGTAACGCCGTGTGTTTCGTGAGGAAAAAGAAAGGAAGAAAAAAAAAGTTGTGGAGGAAAACTTTTAGGATAATGCTCTGCACACGGTCTGCGTCATAGAGCTTACTTCTGCTGGAATAATCTGGCAGAGACCAGGCAAGAGGTAGAAAGCAGTTCGCTTCAGTACAAAAGTAAAAAGCTCAGTCCTTTCAGCAGAAGTGTCTAAAAAAAAATCAACATAAATAATAATAGTAGAAGAAATACCCCGTTTGCTCGCTGAGACGGGCACCAGTCCACGTTGCAACTTCTTGGTTGTAAGTCCTTTTTTTTTCTCCAGGAAAAATAAAATGATCAAATAAGCAGAGTCACATATGGCGTCTGAGTTTCTCTGAGAAGCAGCTCTTCCAGCTCTGCACCGCAGAGATTCAAAGGCTCGCCTCTCTCTGTCTTCCCACACTCTGACATCCAGCAGACTGCGCTCGGAACAGCCACGGCTTTATCCTTATACGCGCAGTGACGTTGCACTGAAAGGCTGGATCTGTGGCGCTGGGTGCTCCAATGGGAGCGGGAGCTGCGCTGAAACAGAGGAAGAGAAGGAGGAGGAGAAAACAGAAGAGAGGAGGGCGCAGTCTTGACAGCCACAGACAGTCAGCTGACCAACTTCCCTAAAGACGGAAGGTGGGAGGAAAGTGGGAGAGAAATTCCTTCTCTTTCATATAGAGTCAGCGCGCCTCTCCGGTGCAAAGCGCTGCTCCAGGTCTGCGCTCGTGACTGTTTCCCACCTCAGTGCGAAGGAGTCAATAAAATGCCTCTGATAGCATATTCACTTAACAGTCAACAATAGAGATGCAAGTAAACGGACGTGTTGTGCGTTTAGGCAAGGCCAGTTGCTCCAGCTGTTTCCAAATAAACTTTGATCACTTCTGCCATACAAAATACAAACCCAAGAGACATAACTCAATTTTACAACATTATGCTTCATACAACTTTGTTGTGTAGAAAACAAACGTGTTTATCTTGTCTTCACGAATAACCAGAAGCACCTTAACACTATATATATATATATATATATATATATATATATATATATATATATATATATATATATATATATATATATATATATATATATATATATATATATATATATATCCCACAGGATTTTACAAAGTAACCAGTCGCAGTGGAGTTTTATTTCCCTCAAATGAAGGTCGACAGATATTGTAGCACACTGCTTATCAGTTTTGGGGGAAAATCCTGACGTTCCTTGGAAACAAAGATCCCTGTTCCTGTCGATCTTGTTGATGTTGCAGTCACAAACACTTGGCCTGCAGTCGCATTTCTGGAGTTTAGACTCTGTTTTATAGAGCATTTCCCCCACATGGCTACTTAAGAACCACATTACAGTTTTACTAAACAGACTAGACTATTCATCCATCTGCCACGTTACAACCAGCGTCGGTCAGTTTTCTTCAGTAAAAGTAAAGCTGACTGTTTTTCAGAGGTTGTTATTGATCTCAGTTTCCCACTTCTGACTCTTCTTGGCTCGGACCATTTAGTTCACACGGGCCAGCGTCAAACAAGAGATTCATTAAAACAGGCTCAAGGCTGCCCCTGCGTGGGCAACACACGCACTCGCGAGGCTCGGAAGATGCTGCTGCTGCTGCTGCTGCTGCTGGTGCTGATGATGATGACCGCTGATGGAGATCACCTTTCATTTTTTTGCGCCTGCAATTTCATCCCCCGCGTTGTTTGCTCCTTTTAAAGGCCACGCTCACTCTATAATTAATCCCAGTCACATGAAACTCACGCTAAGCGGCAAAACATGTTCATTCATGCTACTTTTACTGTCTAACAGGTAGTTAGATGTTCCCAGAGTCACGCGCGCTATTAATCTCACATTTATTTAGATTGTAAAATAAAATCACAACAAAAATGACAGGATGTTGCCGATTCAATCGAATGTCTGCCTTTCCCCAAAAAAAAAAAAAAAAACAACAACAAAAAAAAACAAACAAAAAAAACAGAAGACACTGTCCTTAAATGAGCCAACATGCACGGTCGATTGGGTTACATTTTCGCTTCCAAGCCATATTTGGCTGAGAGCAGCCGCGACCAGAGGGTATTGATGAGGCTAGACGCAGGGAGAGGCTGCCAAACATGAGGTCTGATGATGAAAAACAGATTTGTTTCGTTAAAATTCGGTCTAAGCGAACACGGAATCCATTCACCAAGTCACACAACCCTGTTATGGTTTACTTTATGATTCTCTAGTAGAAGTTACAATGTGCGTAAAGTTCCGAGTGAAACTGATGAACACTATTGTGTGGATTGGAAAGAAAAGATATAAAATTATAAAATTAAAGAGATTTAAAAAAAATATATATATTAAAAGCTACAGGAAGCATTTGTTTGAAAAGATGCACTGTTTAAACAGTAGATAGTCTAAAAGGAAATCAGTATTATTATTGTTATTATTATCGCCATTATTATTATTATTTTTAATCAGTTTATTACTTTATATGGAAATTAATTGTTGTATTTTGGTTTGATTAATTCAAGATAAATTAGGCTGTACCCTACTATGAACGGCAAGGGACTGCATATTCCGGATGAAAGTTTTAGCTCTTTGAGAGAATAATCAACTATTCCAACATCTACAAGACTTCATATCACGGCACCGCCAGTCTCAAAAACATTTTCTTTTTCTGTTTTTACAGCACTGCAATAAAAAAACACACAGGTAGAATTAGAAGTCATCACCGTCCTCCATTAATTTCCTGCTCCTGCAGGTGAGCTCTCCTCAGCTATCAGCTCCAACTTCACAAACCATCTAAGCGATTCGTGTCGTGCCGAGCCGCGCCAGCCTGAAACTTCCTCCCAGAGAGAAGGACCCGGCGGCAGCCCCCCATTAGGTCGTAATGCTCTCTAATATAACCCGAGTCCACCAGTCTAATAGATCCAGGCAGGCCTGCCGGCGGCTCTCTGCCCCCCCTCTCGGTAATCACGAGCTGTAATGGAGAGACGAGATGTAAAAAAGCGTCCATGTCAGCAGCATATCGGTGGTTAATGATCTATTAAGTGATCCGTGTGCTTATGGACAGCGAAAAAAAGTGTTGATGCTTGCTTATTCGCCTCTAATGAGAGTCCCATCCTACGGATTTTAGGAATGAATAACAGAAATAAAATCACCTTTAAAATGTTACCTTAAACAGTTGACGCATGGAGGCTGGAGAGGCTGCAGAGCTTCCCACGGCTCACATCTCACACCTGCAACGGGCCCGCTGGTGTCACTCAGGAGGCCCAGGGTCTGCCTACAGGACGAGGCACGATTTCCCTCACATGTACGGATTTCTCTTAGGCTTTAGGACCTATCCATGCATGCGCACCTGTGCGGCCCGGAGGCCAGATTGCATTGACGAGACCTTTTGGATCCGAACTCAAACCCCGTCTGTCACAAGAGGAAAGACTGACCACAAGGAATACATTTTCTCTTTTAGAGTCAGAATCAAGACTTTCTGTTTCACGCTGAGGCCAACAGATTGGTTTTATTTGGTCATCTGTTGGCCGTTTGGCGGTGCGTAATGATTTATTAATGTTTTTTTTTTTTTATCGCGGACATTCCTGTGGATGCTGCAGCAGGAGCACGGAGGGCGGCTCTCTGGAAGGCCTGTGACAGGGAGAGTCTTGGATGGAGATGCAGAGACGGCGCTTTCCAGACTCCTGCTTTGAAGAGGCAGAGATGAGAAAAGAGACGCGCAGTGCGGGCGAGCAGTTCCGGCTTCATGCCCGTAGCTGCCCTCATGACACAGTAACTGATTTTACAATGCCAGAGTTTTAAAACGAGTGTATATTCTACGTTTCAGTTGTGATATCTGCAAATGCAATTTGAGCTTTATGGCTTTTTCTTTTTTGAATAGCCAGCTGTCATTATTTTTCACTCTGTATTTATGATTTGTTTCTTACGTCCGCTTGTTCTCCGTAATCCTTGCGTTGATCATTATTTCATTCACTTTTAATAATTCAGATTAATTTATAAAATTGCGTTTTTTTTTAATCGTTATAAGTAGACGACATATAGTATCACAGTATGAACGCATTCCATTAAATATGCTAATGATATATTTAAAAAAAAAAAAAAGTGCCACTGATGTACATAATATTTGCCCCATAAAATCTCCACTTGATTGTGCACGTTGTGGTCCTGTTGCGCCTGAAACCTGACATCCCCCTTTAACAACGTGAGAGTTACTCAGGCTTTCTTGTTTACTCCAGACTCATCGATTATCTCTGTGAAAACATGTATTATTAAGACGCGTCTTGTGTGTAAACGGACGGAGGCCAGCCTCTGGTTGAAGGCTAAAGTCCTCATCAGGGATAAGTGACTGATGAGTCTTTCTGGAAAACAGCAAAGAGTTGGATGATATCGGAAATGCTGGGAATCTCGTCATTATGAGAGTGCATCGATTTAACAGTGACCATCAAACATTTGTCTTTGGAATTACAGCAGTTACACCCTCACCGCTCAGCGGGTAAGAGGATAGTTGCTTTTGCTGGGCAAAATTAAGGCTTATTTCTTGTGACAGGGCGCCTCTGGTGGTGCATTTACTCATTGCTGAAAGTTTGATGTGGATCATCATTGACATGGAGTCTTTTAGCTCCTGCAGACAGCTCCAACTTCAATCCTGCACTTATTTCGGTCTTCTTTTTTTTTTTTTGACATGACAGAGAGACAGAAAGGATATAAAAAACTGATGGGGAGGCCAAGACATAATTGTAGGCCTTTTCTGAGATTAGATGTCCCTGATTGACATGTAGTAAATATAACAACAAATAAATGTCAGTGTGCACTGTACTGGCTTAATCCCAGAAGAAAAAGGACAATAAATCTGCCTTTTGCTGTGGTCATTTCATTAATGTAAATTGCAATGCTATGTACAATAGTCTGGCTTCCTTCCAGCTGGCTCTTTGCTGAGGCTTGTGCATGATATTAGGTTTTATTATAAACTGGGGCTGTATGACCACAGAATGTGGGCGGCACCACAAGAACCGAATATCAGAGTGGAGGCACAACATAATTAAAGACCACATTCTCGGGTCATAACCACAATTTACATCTGTGTTTTTTAAGCCAACAATTGGCTACTGTAATTCTCCAGAAACCTAAGATGAACTGAAAGCATGATTAGAGTCATTTTCACTAACGCAGAAATGTTGTTTCTGTTAAATGCACTGCACGCTTTCTCACCGTCCTTAAAGCTGACATGTCGCAATAAATGTACTTATCCTGAATCTCTGTCCGGCGTTAACATGTCAGCAATGAGTGGCATGCATAACTGTCTACATATGGATCTGTCAAACAGTATATCTGGGTTGCATTAAACCCCCTCTTTATTTAATATTCTGGAAAATATGCGTCATCCATAGAAGAGCACATGCAGGAGCAGCATGTTATTAAGCTAAAAGTAAAGAGAGAGTTTTAATAGGCTTCAAATGGCTCTGTGTAATATCCAAGGAGGCTTTTTATTCCCCTGTCAAGTGTGTGAAGCATAAATGTTTATGATCTGAGCTGGTTTATTCTCACTGTCCACTTGTGAACTCCAGAATAAAGCTGCTCGTACAGGATCTAGGAGGCCCGAGGTTGTTTAGTGGCTCGGTTTGAGTGTGTGGGAATTATTGATCTAAGATTACTCCTCTCCTCTCCTCTCCTCTTCTCTCCTCTTCTCTTCTCTCCTCTCCTCTCGTGATGACCTCCTTGCCGTTCAGCTTCCTCACCCCTCTCCTCTGGTCCTGGCCGTGGCCCTGCCCACCCTGGGTCATTTATCATGGGCCAGGAGGGGAGCCCCCAGGCCTGCAGGCCTCTGTCAGCCTCTGCAATCGCCTCTTTGTGGCTCCCAGCAAACAAGTGTCGGATCAGCAAAAGTCTATTAAAGCCTGGTGGGCCTTTCTCAGCCAATTGGGTTCGGGTCACTGAGCTGCTCTCCTTGCTGCTCCGAGAGCTCTTTGTGTCGCTGCTGTTCGCTGACACAGATCCCTACAAGATTAATGATTTTTAGCAACCATTTGGGTTTCTTTCACAGGGTCCTTCTCTCTTTCTCTCTCTTTGCCCTTTATCATCTTTTTTCCACTCCCTCTCTTCATTCTGCTTCAACCTATCTCTTCTGATGCTCCTCTTCTACCTCCTGATTTCTCGCTTTTTGCCCACTGATTTACCCTTCTCCTCCTCTCTTTTATTGCAAACACAATCAGTGTTGACCATTTGTATCAGTAGTTTGCGAGTGTTTTATCCACACAAGTGTGATTCTGACTAATAGAAGACCCATATTTACCTAACAAGCTTCTCAAATTTACAGATTCTTTTGACATAAAATGTATAAAAGGCAGTTTGGAAACATTCCTTTTAACACCGTTTGCTCCAGAGAGATGGGCTCCTGCCTGATAAATCCTCAGGATGTTCAGAAACCGACCGGACCGCCAGGCTTCTCCGCAGCGTGCCTCAAGAGGCTCAGAGTAATTTGAAATCCTAGAGCCACTTCCACGACTTCCATGTTGCCATGTTCTCAGTGTTGTTTCCAGTAATTACTGCAGGTTAAGTGCACGTCCCGGAGCTCAGTGGAGGCAGCTCTATCCCTCACCTGGGACATGACTCAGCACAGTTCAGGTCATCCGGCCATTTCCCTGACCACTGGACCACACCCCAAACCCACTTTAAACCCACAGGACAAGCACCATTTACGAACAACTCGCATTCACTCCCATCACGTAATGTAATGGCACTTTTATTTACTGGCTGAACTGTTTTCACAGCGACAGCCTCACACGAACATGGTTATCTACTGCTACAGGGTACATACGCCACTGTTTTTCCTTCAAATGAGCACCGCTCTCAAATCCGATGAGATGCACGTTTCAAACGTTATTGTTTGTTGACATTATTTGTCTTGTTTATCCTTGCTGTTTTACAAGTTTAGCTCCTAATGCTGTTTTGTATGATAGTGAGCACAAAGATGCTTCATGTTTCTCAGAAATAAACATTTCAATAAGCGATAAAAAAAAAAAACCTATTACCTATGAATTACTTGTACTTTGATAATTTTCCTTTTATGCCACTTCACATATTCAGTTCACAACAAATGAGAGACAGATGTTTTATTTTGATTGTCTGCAGCTGGCAGTTACATAGTTAGATTAGCTTTTAAAATTCAACGAGTGTTTTTTTTTCTCTTTTTCATCTTCCATCCAAACATTTCCAAACATCTAATATAAGATAAAGTCCAATAACGTAGTCAGCTTTGTTGTCTTTTTTCTGTTTTTTCCCTCTAGGGGTCGCAACAGCAGATCACTTGCTTCCAGCTGACCCTATCTTCTGCCAGAAATCTGCATTTTCTCTTTCACTGCATCCACAAGTCTTCTCTCCGGTCTTCCGGTTTTTCCCCTGCCTGGCAGTTCCATATCCAGCATGCTTCTACCAAAGACTTCACTATCACTTCTCTGTTTATGTCCAAACCATCTCAATTCAACCTTTCTTACTTTGTCACCAAGAGATCTAATCTTGGCTGCTTTCTCTTACGTGCTCGCTTTGGATTTGGTCCTTCCCCGTCACTCTAAGAAAATCTTAACATCAACTCTACCACGTCCAGCTCTGCTTCCTGTCTCTTGGTCTTGGTCTTGGCTGTCTCCAAACCTTGTCTAAGAACTTCTCAGATTTACTGGCTGTCCTTGAATTTGAAAGTGGTTCAGAACATCTCAACTTCCAGAAGCTACAAATGTGGATCTTTCAGTATTAATGATCTGAGAAAAGAATATAAAATCAGAAACCTGCCAAACCTTAAATACACAGCTGTAACACATAAGCGTTGACCTTAATAAGATGCAACATCCTGGTCTTATTTGATTTTGTTCTATTGCTACTTTTTAAAAAACATCTAGTACCTTTGTACAGATGTCAGCGGTGCCTAATGTTGGATTTCAGTCTAAATTTGATAAAACAACCTCAGGACGTCAGCACACCACTTTTGTGGGAAAGTAAAAGAAGATCATTGATACCAAAAGTTACTTTGAACTTGAATTGATGTACTTGATGTGAACAAATAACAGTTTGGAAGACTGACGTTAGCTCCAGCTGCAGTTTGGACTACGGATTTGTATTAAACGATAAACGAGTGTGTGGACTACAGATGCACTAAAACGTGCTGTTTATATACTCAGATGAGCTATTCCATCCTCATCCGTTTCTTACTATTGTTTTATGATTTATTGGGTATACCAGGTGTACCTAATAAAGTGGCCAGTGTGTGTACAGCACTCTTCCCGTGCTCGGCCATCGGTGAGGCTGCTTTCCCCTAAAAACGCTCGTCGTGTGTTTCCAGCATCTCTGTTTTCGGAATGAAAGGACATGTCCATCCACCTGCCTTGTTTCCTGCCTGATTAATGCTCAGCGTGTGCGTGTTTGTTTGTATGTGCGGCTCTGTGGAAATGGTTATAAATGGGACACCACCATCACGCTGGCAGTCTGAATCATTACTCACACAGATAGGGAGAGACCCAGGGCTGAGGAACCCCTAACACCTCCACCCCCCCACCCCCACTCCACACACATGTCCTAGAGTTATTCATTTCTAAGCAGAGCGCCCGGCATTTCACCACGTCCTCCCTTGTTTATTAAGAGACAAAAAAGTGTTAGATTCCCGCGTGAAGCAGGGGGGGATTGAAGGACGGTCTTGATGGGGTTTTATTTCTGTCTTTTTCCCCCTTTTCTATTTGACTCTTCTTTATGGTAAACAACGGAAATCGCAAGCTCCTTGTTGTGGTGGAGATGTCCTCCTTGAGTCTAGCTGTCTCGTTCATTAGAAACTGGATCTTACAAGAATGCAGGCTCAATGCAAGACGGCCACAGGGATTTTATTATTAAAATCAGAGGCTCCAGCTGTTTCAGAACTGACACTTTGAAGTCAATTGGTGGCAATATAAAGGTCTGGGAGAAAGGGATTTTCTTTGCTATTGAATTGCTTCTTGAAATTTTCTTTTGTTTAACTTCTCACACACATCTTTTTTCTATTTAAGTCTCTGATATCTGCAGATGTTGTAAAGCACTTGAAACCGCCCTTGGATGTGAATTTTGCTATATAAATAAACTTGCTTCTCTTTGTCTATTTTTCCAGTGTCAGTGCATAACTATGGTGGAGTGTAAAGACCCGCAGGAACCATTGGCCATAGTGGATCGTGGTTGGCACACACCAAAAGTGCCGCTCCACGGTGTTTAGAGCTGGTCACAAATTCTGTCAGCCAGAAATTCAGAGGGTCACAAATTTTGTTGCTCTTCCCAACAGGGAACTGCTGTATAAGCCACCAGACTCCTTTAAAACAAAACAAAACAGTGATTTTTACTGAGCAGAATGCGGGAGTTGCTCGTCTACCGCTGCCTTGATCAGTTCGTGTGTTTTCCTGTGTGACTTGGAGCTGCGACACAAGTTTTAATACAACCGAACTCGTTAAAACGCCAGAGTTCGGACAGTGGTAAACCAGCAACTCCCAGGCAATCACGCAATCCACAAAGTTTCAACATTTGTTTATAGAGCCCTGGAGCACAGAGATTACATTTTGACCAAAAGGAGAAAACTCAGTCTATGATTATGAAACCTCCCATTCTTCACATGCTAAAAAGTATCTCCAGCTTCGCTTGGAACAACATGGCAGATTTGTTTCCACACGGCATCATGGGAAGGGTGTGACATAGCTGTAGTAGATGAATATACGGGTCATGTTCCCACGTTAGAATCAGTGGCACATACAATATAAAATCTCAGATCTGTGGTTTTAGAGCTGAGAGTCCAGAGATCAGAGAAAACCACCAATTTAATTCCTTGCAAAGATTCCTCTGTTTTTATTAAAACGACACATGACGAATCAGTACCGGCGGCACCTTATTTGGGTCCTCATTTGGAAGAGTTTTCAACTACAGCTCCATCATGATGAGTCCGTGGATGCAAACACGAGAGCAACATGGAAATGTGTTGAACAGCCTCATTAGAAACACAATAGGAACACAGCAGCACAGATTTAAAAACAAGTGCGAGTGTATTTGGTCACGAGCCCGTTCGCAAATTTGATATCACACGAGGTGCATTTGTGGTTCTTAGAGCTTCAGCATGTGTGTTTACATGCACAAGTGTATGCTGTGTGTGCGTAGCAGTGCGTATGCATGTGTTTGAATGTATATGTACAAGAAGAAAGACTGTAAATAAATCTGTTTGGGGACTGGGGGTGCGGGGATGAAATATGGTCCCGGGGATGTGGAGCAATGTGAAAAACTCGGCAGCGCCAGGGAATAACAAATCTCCTGATGTCGCCTGGCCACAAAATAAATACACTCCCCTGTATAAGTCATCCATCTGGGCTATGAGTCGCAACAAAGATGCCCCCAATACATCCCCAACGCACTCACACACATTCACACCCATCCCACAAAGGAGCCATGTTTATTTACACATTTATTTATTTGATTGTTTGTTGAATCTAAAAGACGCTTCTCATTTGCCACTGGAAAGATAATTTTATTTCGTGTAAAAATGTTGTCTTGTTAGGTGGTTTTGAGGATAAGTGATGAAGTGCAAGGGATTGGGGTGGGGGTGGGTATCAAATCTGTGGACTGGGTGTTTTAACTAATGATCGATCGCAGGGGATTAAATAATTAAAGTTCAGTCTTGACAATTTAGAAGTGTGCCCACACGAAGTCTAGTGAATGACGAAAGAGGGGAAGATGAAAGATTCTGCCTGCAGCAGTGGATTAGAAGAATAAAACCTCCAGTGCGTTACACAGAGAAATAAGGTGTGTGTGTGTGTGTGTGTGTGTGTGTGTGTGTGTGTGTGTGTGTGTGTGTGTCTGTGTGTGTGTGTGTCTGTGTGTGTGTGTTTGTGTGTGTGTGTGTGAGAGAGAGAGGGAGTGTGCCTTCTTAAGCTTATGTGCACAGTGCATGTACGCATTTGTAGTCTCCACTGTCTTTTCCAAGACATATAAGCTACTGTAAGTACATTCAATTAACCATGTAGGGCCCCCCAAATTCATCTTCACATTCCTTTTTCTAGGCCTCCTCTGCCAGACACCACATTACCGCAGCTGCAGCGGCACTAAAAGCTTCTATGTGGTGCATTATGTATCTGTATTTAAAGGAATAAAAGCCGCAGGACAGCAGCATAAAGGCTTTCACTTTTGCAAGTTAACAAAAAAAAAAACAAAAAAACAAAAGGATGCAGTGTTCTGTAATGTTGTTGCTTTTTGGAATTCACTTCTACTTTTTCCAATTAAGGTCTATTCTCTTGGCTTAATTAGGTTATGGTGATATGGTTTGATTTGTGTGTGTTTGTGTTTGTGTGTGTGGGTCATTCTGTCCCTCCGAGGAATAAATATTAGACCTCGTTGTTTGCAAATAGGTGATGTATGGTGGCCATATCTCTTGGTGATAAATGTTTTTTAGAAATTTCCTCTCCTTTATCAATTGACTAACAAACCCATGTATCACTGCCACTCTCTCCCACTCCCCATATAAATTAAATAACCAGCTCTCTTTCTCTCCCTCTCACATTTTCTCTCATCCGCACCTCTCTGCTCCCCGATTCCCCCTACATTACTCCTCTTATTTTTATCCCTTTTATTACATTTCGTGCACTTTACATCATTTCACACGCCCACACGTTGAACCTACAGCAGTCGGAGTTTATGTTGTGAGACAGTAATAATGCAGTTGTTAGATACATTTCAATCCCCGGTTTTCCCTGTAATGTGATGAAGACATCGAAGGTGATTTTCAGTGATAACCGTTTCGCCTCCCAGCATGTTATTTGATGTCCTCATCATCAGGCGACGCCTGGCATACTCGAGGAGTGATCATCATAAGTGAAGATATGTCTGCGCGTCCCTGTTAAACGCCGCCGTGCTCTTACAAGTCTGCTGTCTTTTAGATGGATGCAGTGTAAAAGAGCTACAGGCCAGAGATTGGGTGGGTTCCTTTCTGTCACGAGATGATGAGAGGAGGCCGATTAAGCCAGAGTGCCATATTGTAAACTACTCATCATTAGCAAACCCATCCCAGTTAACGACCGCACTGGAGATAAACAGGAGTGAGAGCGGAGAGCCATCTTAATCAGGAGGGCTGTTTAAAAGTTGGGCTCTGTCATTAAGCACAGCTGTATCACACTAGGAGATGGGAGATGCTGAGCTGTAAAGCTGCAGGATGTAGCTGGCTCACATCCCAGACTCCAGCTCTGTAGGGGTCCACTGTTGTTCTGATTGGCCATTTAATCCCAAAATGATCAGGAATAGAAAGATAAGTGCCTCAAACATCCAGCCACATGAAATTATTACACACCATCAAAGGACTGCAGTCACAGCCTCCCGAGGACACTCTTCAACTTTCATCAGAGCAGAAGAATAAACGTGGGTGGGGGTGTTAGATGAGTCGAATTCACGGTTTATGGGAATGACTCCTTCACTCCTTCTCCCTCCTCTGCTCTGTTTATTCACTTAAACACTCCCGTTTCCAAAATCATCTTTGGGTTCAGAGAGAAAACAAATGCGTCTGTAATCATGAGACTGATACTCCTCAGAAATGCACATGGACTCAGAAAAGGAAATCTCCCAGGAGTCTTTCCAGGTCATGAATCTGGATGTTTGGACACGTGAGGAGGAAGCCTGTATCTTCCTCCTCACGTAAACCTTCTTCTTCTTTCTCCAATTCAAACACTTAAAAGAACAAGTTTTCTATAGAAAAATCGTGTACAAGTGATTTTCTAAGGTAAAGTATGTGCTTTTTAAGATGAATGTAATCCTTGTCCCTGGTTCAACCCGTTCTTTTTTATGTCAATGTCCTCAGTGAGCTCTTCATATAATTTATTTTGTCCACAATATTTGATCAATAGTCATTTCAAATGGTAAAAAGGCAGCACTTTGGTATATTTGTTGCAAATCTTTACTTAACAAAGTAATAAATCAGAAATTACGATGGGAAATTGCAAGTAAATCATTACAACTTAGTTTCTCCTTTCTATCATTTTAACTTTTCTTTTTTTTTCTTTTTTTTTTAGCATCCTTGTCATCCGTATCCGTATTGAAGCATCTCTCATCACATCTCCCAATCACCTGCTCTCGTGTTCTGCAGATGGACAGGCCTGAGTCGTCTGGACAGGCTGTGGCTCCCCCACCAAAAGCTTGAACAATTGGAGGTAAATACGTTGGAGACAGCCCATTTGTTTTGGACCGGCGGTGATGCATGCTTTTGCAGTGAGCAGCACATTTTTACCACGCAGCCCAAAGCAGCTGTGAGTAATGGACTGCTCCGGCCTGTCCACTCATACTGCTATTTTTATTATTGTCTCCCTCATAGTTTTCATTTTTCATATCAGGGAAAAGAACGAAAGAGTCTCCACAATTCTCCTTGCGAATATACACATTTTTCTCCAACAAAAGGCAGCAAGTGCAACCCCACATCCTTCCCTCAACCCAGTCCATCCCCCTCCGTTCAGCCATCCAGTGCTTTTATAATCAGACTAACAGATTTTGTTGGATTCCAGGAAGAGACAGATGAAGGATTATCAACAGAAGTATCAATAATTCAGGCCGGACAGCTTCATAACATTTTTTCATCATTGTATTTCTCTGGTGGGTAGTCTGGTTGTCTCTGGGGACTGTTGGAGTTTGGAGGTATTCCAAGATGGAAAACCTGGGATTCTGGAGATAATGTACAGTAAGAATGTGTATTCAGTGTGGAGACTGTAACCAAAGAGCTGACGAAGCCCAACTCCGACTTTGAAGATGATTCACTAAGTTGCTAAAATAATCTGCTGCTGCTGGCCCCAGGGACAAGACTGGTATTTTGCATTGATGCACTCACATGGGCACCTATAATGGGCGCCTCTTAATTCCACTGACAGCTTTACAGGACCTGAGTTATGAAGCCACTGCCAAGCTGCTCGTTAGGCTCTCGCCAGGCTTCACACGGGGTTACACTAATACAACTCCTCCTCCCTCTCCTCTGCCCTTTCCCCCTGCACACAAACACAAACACACACACACACACACACACATACACATCGTGAAGACCATCACTGACCCAGAGACCTGCTGGCTCACACAGTTACTCCACAAACCTTTCTTGTATAATAGGAGTTATTTGTTTAAGTTGTTCAGATGATGTTCATATCCAATTTATTTCCTGACTTCCACAGACTGTTTCTTCTTTTTTTTTTTTATGCTTTATTACATTGTGCCCACCAGTCTGACACTGTCTCCTCCTTGGTCCCCACACCTCCCCTCTCCCCTGCTCCTCTCCTGACAGTACTGTAGCAGGGTCCTGCTCGGTGATCCATCTCTGTCAACCTACTAAAATGATAATGCCAATTAAAGGAGAGGAGTAATTGCTCTCCGCTGTCTCCGAGCCTCTGCAGACCCTCAACAGGAGTAAATATGAATGAGACCTCAGGCCCCCAGAGGCCTCTCCCGGTGTGAGCGTGAGGACAGTTGGACAGAGGGTGGGACGAAGGAGGAGGCCAGATCTCGGGGAGGAAGGGTGATTTGTAACTTTTAACCTCCACTGATCACCGATGGCCTTGACAAGGGAGGAGCGGAGTGGGGAGGAAGAGATATCGCACACAAACACGACGGCAAAGATGCAGGTAATTGTTGCGCATGGATGGACACGCACACACACTCGTTCAAGGTCGCTGTCACAGGACTTATGGCCCTTGCCACGGCACACAGACTCTCAGTGTGAGGAGCCTAATAGGAAGTGAAAGGACTATCTGGCAGTGGACTGTAACACCACTGATCAGAGGTGACATAGCTACACTCTCAGGTCAGCCACACGGCCAATATCGCCACCGTTGCCATCACAAATTCACAGTTATTGTCTTCTGATAACCTGGTTGGGATCACAACATCAAAACAACGATCTATATAGCATTTTTTTTTAGTTAAAGAAGAGAAGCTGGCAGGGTATAGCGCCAACAGTGTTTTGACCCGTTCAAATTTGAACATATGTTTTATTGAAAATACTGAAACACTGGATCTGCTTTACTTAGGCTTCTTCATGGGACTGACTGATTTGAAAAATTCTGCAACAATCTTAATAAAATATTAACTGATCTGGAAAATTGTATAGTTTTTTTTTTCTTTTTTTTCAATCCAGTCATCGATTTAGTGCCCAGCAGCTGCAGCAGCGCTAATGATCACTAGTAAAAGCCTGTCAAAGTTGACACTCCATCATCACGACCTAACAAGCTTTAACTCTGCCACCAACCAGCCTGCCACGACGGCCCATGCATCACAGCTCGCTTATGGCAGGTCCCGTGGTGAGCGTATGCGTTTGAGTATGTTATCAATGCTCAGCTCCTGCAGCGTGTGGGTGGAGGGCTGCACGCTGGACCAAGTGTGTAGGTGGGTGTTAACACAGGCGCCATCACCCGTCATGGCTCGGATGTTGACCAGCAGCAGAGACCAATGGGATTTCCGGAGGGGTGCAAATCCCACCTACACATCGCAGGAGCAAATGTTGTAATGCATCAGCATGCGCGCTGCCCGTCTGTGTTACGTAAGCACGTTTAAGTCACATGAGCTGCCGCCGCCGTGGAGCATCAGGAGAGCAGCTCTGTGACAGAAACCCAGTGAGCCCCATCATAAGAGTGATGATACTCAGAGCTTCAATGTGACAATAATCTCCTCTAACCTCATCAACACGCTTTCCACCAGCAGGCCACCAAATGCTTTCAAAATGTTCTGCGTTGTGACGTCCTCAAACCTGAAATCACTGCAACACGGAGGCTCGCACCGATCCTGCAGGGCTGCTTGGCGCTGTGTCGTAACGCTGTAGCACCACGTTGTGAGCTGGATGCTAACGTTGACTTATTACACGAGAGTGTGCCGCCAAAGCTATAATTACACTCCTTTTGTTGCCCCTGTTGTTGTTGAAAATGTAATTATGAAAGATGAAACACAGCCTTCAATGAGATGGCTGTAAAATAGCATAATTAATATGGGCTTTTGTGAGAACAATCCCCGCTTTACGGGAGCCCCACGTTGGCCGTGAAATTAATTAAGTGTGCCAGGATTTATGGCTTGTGCTTGGAAATGAAGAGAATTAATCGCAGGCCGAAGATGGATGGTTGCTGGAAAATGATGATGCCCAGGACCATGTGGGGGGGAGACATCTAACTGCTTTAGAGGGGCACTCTTGGAAGGGAATAGAAGGTTCTGAAACAATTATACACCCCCAAACAGCAGCTGAACCAGTGGTGGGTTGACGTAGTTTTTGGGCCAGCTTGAAATTATCAGATTTTATTATTATTATTATTTTCTTCTTTTTTTTTTTACACCTTCAACCCACCTGCACCTTTTCCCTTCTGCTCATGACACGGGGCCTCAAGGTGGTGTCAGCTTTGGCAAAGTGGAGAGTTCTTGGAGAGCAGCGGAGATTTGGAGTTGGGTTTGCTGCTGCTGGCTGTCGCCGATGACTAATGTCTCACTGGTTACATCTTCCTCTGTCGGCTCTCTGTTCAGACAGAGGAACAACAACCATGTAATTGGACACAATTATGATGATAATATTATAAACACAATCATTGCTGCGCCCAATCTAGAGCTAACAGCATGTGACAAGCGCACAATTACCCAGTATGAACGCGTGCGATTCAGCGATACAATGAGCTATCTATGTTTTGCCTTTCAATGAGCTCATTTAGTGAGCTTCATTCCCTGTTCATGCAATGCATTTGTTATTTCATTAGAGAATTACAACAGTAAAATAAATGTCTTCTCATTTACTGCGCTGGGCATGAGCGTTGCCACTCATGTATTGGTTAAATCATTTTAAAGAAATATCTGACCAAACAGGCGAAAATGAATCGGATAACTCGAGCAGTGAACATTCTTGGTTTTGAAACAGCTTCAGGTGGGTTGATGGAATACGAAAGATCTCCTGCTGTAACTCCAACCTCTGGCTCAGCTGTTCCCCAGTGTTCGCGTCATCAAGCGCCACCTCCTACGGTGTCCTCAGACCCAAAACCAGTCCTGCAACACAGACCGCCCAACCCTCCCGCTGCCTCTCCGTTCGCCGCTCAGTGTGTGTGCCTGAGTGTTGTAATAATGGAGGGCTAATTACCCACCTCCCCTGTCCCTGGACAGCGTCACAATGTCTGGGTTAGGTCTCTGTGTGGGATGGTTCATGGAGGTAATTAGCTTAATACACACACATACATGCACTCACCGACAAGATAAATGAAGGCTGGGTGGGTGTCTGTTGTTGGACACTTGATTGGGCAGGTACTCAGGGAGTGACTGGGGCCTCCAGAGCATGTCCGTTCTGATAATTATCTGTGTCCGTGTGTGTGTGCGCGCGCGCGCGAGCGAGCGCCTGTGTGTGCTCCTCTGCTGAGAACGAGCCCTCAGCCCCAAATTGCTGTCTCTTGTCTCATTGTCAGTGATTATGAAATATTGTTTAATTTACTGGATGCTAGAGCTTTTCCTGATTTTGATGAATTGAACCTTTTATTTCTTCATTCCCTTTATTGTCTGGTGGTTAGGTGTCGTGTGTTCGTGCCTTCGAGGGTGTTGACTGGTCTGCTGGTGCCAGTGTGAATAGAGCTACAGCAGCACTTACACAGAAAGATTTGTGTTTTGTATCAAAATATCCTGTCCCTGGCGAGTTACGGTTAATGAAATATATGTTTGTGTTAGGTTCAAGTTTGTTCAGATGATACATTCGTGAAGATGATTTGAAAAGCTCACTTTTTTTTTTCTTTTTTTTCTCCCTTTTATTTTTAACCCAAGTTATTTTGGCGTCTAAACAAGATACATTCCCAGCACCTAACCATCTGATGAATGAAAGCTGAAGCAAAAAACGGCATCACATTGCTGCAGTGGACTGGTATCTTGTTCACGGTGTACTCCTGCCTTTCGCACAAAGATAGGCAGGGATAGGTAATGGACGGATGAAAATAAGCGAGCGTAGATGAATGAAATCACACAAAAAAAAATTTGCATCACTTGTTGTGTTTACAGTCTCATTACTACCTAAACATATGGGGTTAGTTAGACGAGCCTTTGGGGTGCAGGAGAAACCCTGGGTAGTCGACAGTCATATGACTACAAGCCAGGGAATTGTGAAGGTGACCTCACCAGTGGAGGTGCTGTGCAGTAAAAGATGACCCTGTGTGGCTGCAGAATGATTTTAGAGACGGTTGTTTCATCTCTCAGGAGAGGACATTTAACTGCTGTGGCAAGAGTATTCACTGATGTAAAGGACCATGTTTGACCTTTATTTGAATGTTTTTGTTTGTTTTTGTTGTCAACTGCTGATGCACACCCTCAGGGATTTTGCTACTGCCAGTGTATGTTTGTGACTCTCTTCTTCCGTCATAGGTTTCCTCTGGACAAGGCCGGGGCTGCAACTGTTGCTCTGGTCTCTTTGAGGAACCACACCGAGGGACACGGAAGTGGGCTGCAACAGTGAAACCTTCACGGCGTTCATAATAGCAAGTGCATGTCTTACTGTGCTGAAGTGGCATTCAACTGCAAAAACATTGCCATCCACTGGCCAAAAGTCAAATAAATTGCGAGTTGAACAGAGTTGAAATAATTAATCTTAACAGAGTTTCCTCTACTTTGTTAAGGGATTAAGGATGTATGTTATATAAAGTACATAGTCTGTGGCAACATTAGTCTGCATGAAGTTTGATGCAGCTCCAGTCAGTCACGTCAGTCACGTCAGTCACGTCAGTCTCTGTCTTTAGTTCATTAAGTTATTTTCCCAGTGGTGGAAGAAGGATTTGTACATTTTCTTGAAGCAAAAATAATGTAAAAACAAACCATTACTTGTTATGGAGCAAAAACTGTCCCCTGGGACTCTTATCAACTTTGCAACATGAAATCATACACATAAGAAGTACAGTATATGTAATTAATGTCAGAGCTCAACTTGTCAGCCTGCAACTCATTTGCGGATTATTTTATCATTAATTCAGAAATTCAGAAATTAAAATCTGAGTTCAAAGAGAGCCATTATTATATCATTATCATGTAACAAAAGCAATAACCACAAATTTAAAAGGTGTAACTTTGCCAGGAGAAATATTTATATGATCATCAAAGACTGTTGAAAAGGTTAAACATATCCAGACATTTCAGCTCCACTTCTATATCATACCTTAACTGTGTGGTAAGTTTTAAACCTTCACCTTACAGCAGAATAAGCGCCTCTCAAATACAGGAGATTGAAAAAAAAAAAAAAGTATGAATTAACATTGGTACCTCAATGATATAGTTTAGTACTGTAAACTAGTATAATAAAGCCACTTCAAAGTGCTTTACTGAGAGAACCAGGGAATAAGTGTTTGCTTGGCAGCTTGATTTTATGCCGAGCCACAGTGAGAGAGTTGAGGATGACTGCCAACACCTTCCTCCCTTCCTCATATTTCACCTGGTAATTTTACAAACTTTCACCAGACACAGCTGGGAGCAACAGATGCCCCACTGATGCATTTCATCACAACGAGATTCACTCCAGCAACGACAACTTACTTAGTAATTATGTCAGTTCAGTTTGAAAATTTGTTTCCCCCAAATTTCTAAAGAAATATTCACTTATGGGTTCACTTTTGAAAGAAGAGTTGGCACCGACAGGGAGGGAGGCGAGTAATGAGCTTTTACAATCTGATGCTTCATGCTCTGCTTTAACCACCTGTTGCTGCAGCTTACGCCTTCCCCAGAGATGATATATGAGTTTAACAGAAACTGCAGTTTACACTGAGCTCACGTTTGTAAGGTGGGACAAACATATAATAATAATTTTTCAAGTTCAGTCATTTCAGTCATTAAACCTCTAAAGCTTCACTACCGGTTTTCTGTCCTACTTGGTTCAGAATCTGTGTCCACATATTTGAGAAGATGTCCAAGCCACGTAGGACAAGCAGAGCAGAAAAAGAGAGCGAAGACTCATTTTTAGAAAATGAGCACGTGTACATGTGAATGCATGTGTGAGAGAGGGCGGCGCGGGCCCACTCTAATTGATTATACCGCTATCGACAGGGACCCAGAAAAACAGGCACTCACTTTCCTCTTGATTGAATTAAACACCTTTTATGGGGCAAATCGATGGGATGGAGATGATGGTGGGGGAGGGGCGGGATGGGAAAAGAGGAGTGGGGCGGGGGGGCTGAGTGTTATGATATGTGGAGGTGAGATCTGCCTTTACTTACTGCCTCTCACACACACTCACTGGCTCACACACATGTAAGCTCACACCGAGGCTCCGGCAGACAGGTGAGAGGTCTGATGCTGCGTTGTAATTCAGGCAAATCAATGCTTTTAAAGCATTTAGCTATGCCTGGTGATGAAGTACAGTCAGAAACAGGCCCGCCAAGCAATATAAGTCGCAGACCCAAATCAATCATAATAACAGGCTGGGACAGTGCAATGAATGGACAGAAGGATGACTAGAGCTCGCTCATTCATTCACCTCTTTTATGGTTTGATCAAAGATGAATAGCAAAAATAGGGCTGCATATCAAGCAGCCGCTGAAAAGCAAAACAAAGGGTCATCAGCACTTTACACAGTGTGGAGGACTTTAAAACAGGAAAACCAGCTCAGTTATACCTACACATTTTATCTGATTAGTTTTGGACTTCAGGGAAAGTTTTACACAGCACATGCACAGTGCATCATATTATTACCGACGTAGTGCGTCTGGACTTGATTTGTTTGCAAATGAAAGTAAACCTAACATCAGCATGTTGTCAAAGTAGACGACTCTATGGTAGGTTGACAATCCTGTCAGGATGAACGAAGAATAATTACTCAGCAAATCTTCCAGAACTAAATATTATCAAATATTGCAATCAGCCGCAGTTATGTTTCATTCTCATTTGAGCACTCATTTTACCCCTTTTTCCATCCATCCATCCATCCATCCATCCATCCATCCATCCATCCATCCATCCATCCATCCATCCTTTTATTCAGGATCACAGGTTTCTTGTGCCTATCTCATACAACCTTTGCTTCATTATATTTTGTATAGATTTGTAATATTTGTGCTAAGGTTGAGCAACATCTAGGTCAGTTTTCAGGCCTTATCTGGTCTGGTCTTGGTCCTCCACTGTAAATTATAAATTTGTACATCCTACAGAACATTACTTTTGGTTTATTTTCAGTGAATTAAACTCTGGTGATCTAACTTCTGGATTTAAGCCACAGCAGAAAAAAAGTCAAGCTGCAGTTCATCAACTGACCACATCTCACCGCTTTCATTGACTCCCATGTGAAAATGTTCTATTTTGCAGCAGAAATAAACATAACATAATAAAATAACATAATAAACACACACAGCCTTGTTCAAAAAGATGTTTTGGCATCCATGCCTAGATTTTACATCCATGACACCTGTGCATGGGGAGCATTTTTTCAGATAAAATCAGATAAAAGCAATAACATTGTGTATAATTAAGGGCAATGACTTTTGATTGGCAGCTGGCTTAGCCAATGGCTTTCTCATCAGTCATCATTCTGCTGTAA
This sequence comes from Xenentodon cancila, assembly GCA_014839995.1. NCBI lineage: Eukaryota > Metazoa > Chordata > Actinopteri > Beloniformes > Belonidae > Xenentodon > Xenentodon cancila. The sequence goes on along the minus strand of CM026204.1, from coordinate 15,753,519 downwards.
CGCTTACCAAAGCAGCCAGCAGCTTGTGCTGACCCAGCTTCGGCTAAATGCAGTAGTCAATTCTGATTTTGCCATTAAAATAACATTTAACAGGGGATATATTGCAAAAGAAAAAATCCACCACATTGACCTAAAGTGGGCCTGTTCCAGTCAGCTTCCCAGGTCAGGTTGTTCCGCCCATTTGCCGCATGGCATTTCATAGTATGTGGAAAAATAGGCTCCAAAACCACTCATCAGAAAATCTTTGGGTGGTGTCATGGAGGGTTTGTCGAGTAAATATTTATTCATTGCACTCACATACAACGTTTAAAGTGGCAAAAAGGAACTTTTGAAATTTTTAGCTCCTCCTTTAATCATTAGTTCTTTGACTTTCTTAGTCACCTCTGCCGCTCTGTGTGAGCTAATTTCATCATTACGGATGTGTGACATTAAACTCGACAAGCAGTTTTTCTTAGGGAAAACCAGGACAAGAGTCCAAAGTTTCTTTCGGTAGTCTTTACTGATCTCACACAAGAGACTACAAGACCTAGATAACAGTTGTTAAAGGAGGCAAATACTCCTTCAAATTAAATCAAAACTATTTTAATGTGGAAAAAAATTCTTTTGTTCTACTTAAAAGAAATTAAAAAGTTTCTCTTACCATTTGACCGGAGCTTTTGCAAGCGTATTGTGGTCCTGTGGGTGTACCTCTATTGCAGCAGCCAAGCGTCACACTTGTTCTTCATCACATCAGTGGAGTATTTATTCTGGATTGAGTCTCTCGTCCTTGTCGGATGTGAAATTAGAAAGACCCATTTTGTACGTTGAGCTCACGTTACCTTGTTGTTCGTTCCGCCAGGAATCCTGCCAGCTGATACGTCTGCTGACCTACTCGCCCACCTGCAGGCCGCTGATTCCCTGCCGGCCTTCACTCACTTCTCCCTCCAACTGCATCTACCTAGGATAAATCAGTTCACCCTTAAATTCTATGTCCGTGTTTGGATCCTGCTTTCCAACTTACTACAACAATGCAATCATGTGTTTCCAACATCACCATGATACAATGACTGATGTAACCTTGGACATTTCAAATATTCCAAGTCTGACAGACTGGATGAACGAAGAGAAAAAAAAAAAAAAATCTACATCAACATATCAGGTCAACTGACCAGAACACACTCTCCAACACATGAGGCTGTTTATCAAACTTCATTCATATCCCTCTGGAAACAAATGTGCAAACTCTTATCTCATGTGCGAAAATAAGACTTTGGATTCAGCCCTTGATGTGAAAAAAATCTGTGGAATTCTTGTAACTTGGTCCGTAAGAAACAACAGAGATAAAAAAGAAACGAATGGTGTCAGAAATCAGCAATATGGTACCTCTCTGATCACCAGTGCCAGCTGTGACAACAGACCCAAGGAAGGTGACATCATCCCCACAAAAATGGCATAATCAATATAAATCAGGAGGTCAATAATAGGAAAACTCAGCTGCTCTCTAATTAGTACAAACTGACTGTCCTCTCCCGGATTTTGATAGACCAGGAATATTTGAAGCAGAACATAATGACCTCATGTTGCCACAGAGAGAGCCCCCTGGCCACCACCCATCCTTATCAAGCTGCTTATCCCGAGCAGTGGGTCCGCAGTGATCGCATTAGTCCCCAGCAGCACCCTATCACTGATCCCCACAAACCACCACGATGACTTCGTAGTCTGGCGTGGCCAATCAACATCACTGTCAACAGCGACCACGCCGATTAAAGTGTCTAATGAGAGTCTTGTATAACACTGACATGGCCATTAAAGAACGTTTAAGGAGAGCACAGGGGTATCAGGTGGACAGTTGCGGGTTGGGGTGTCATGGCTTATTAGTATTCATGCAGTGTTTGGTTTCCCTTGAAGCAGCATTGACAAGTGCCACGAGTGTCCATGGATCCAATGACTATAATCTGATGATTTATGCACCCAAGATTTCCAATGCAGCTTTCACGCCGATGAGAACAATCTACGCTCGCAAAGAACACCTCTTTGCAAATACAGAGATATTCAGGGGCAGAATGAATAAATGAAGTGCACGTGAGGTGTCTTAGAAAAAAAACAGTGACTTGACAGTATTACACAGGCACTCAGTTTAATACCCAGCCGTAATATCGCTGAGGGAACAGGCCCAAGGCGCTACTCTCTTTTATTAGTCATTCACTGGGATTATGGACACGTAGCTTCCATTACCTAAGAGAGAGGAGCAGCAGCGCTGTCCCCCTGGGGATGGCCAAATAACTCTCAGACACACAAACATTAACTTACACTCTGTGGCTTAAATAGATTTGAGCCTCAGCGTGCAGGTGTATGTTCAAACACACTCCATCATTACCATGAATGAACACAAGTTTCCATTTCTTTTACCATCTGCAGTACCTCGCAAAACTATTTACTCCCCTCGGCATTTTCACAGGAACACAGGAACAAAGTATTTTGTTCCTGCTAGGGTTGATGAGAAGTTGATCTGTGATCTATTTAGAAACATTAGAAATTATAGGGTTGGGTCAACTGTGTAAACAACAAATTGGCACATGCATTCGAACTTGCAGCCAGCCACAAACGCACGCGCACACACATGCACGCACGCACACACACACACACACACACACACACACACACACACACACACACACACACACACACACACTTACATACATACATACATACATACATGTTAGTGTCAACAGTGATGCAATGAGGCTGATGGATGGCAGCAGAGAAAGAAAAGATGGACGGATGAATTTGATTTGTCTTGATGCAGTTGGGGTTGGGCAACCTTATATCGATGCATCCCGACTTCAGCTGTGAAGGATGATCAAAGTAAATCAATTACCAATAGTTTCAATTCTTCAATTTGCATAGATTAGACCGTTTTGAGGAATAAATCCGTCTCCCTTTGTATAGTTTATTCTGTTTTGTTCTGTGTTCAAATGTGCCGCACCTTCACTTGTTTCATCTCTGAAATCACAACTTTCACTCAATGTTACATGCACGACAATGTTTCGTGCTCAAATGACAGAAATCTTCTGTCGATCATATTATTCTACTCCCACATCAGATAAATGTGCTTCCTCTGGCCTTTAGTTTTCTATGACACAAACAGAAGTAACTTTATCATAAAGAATTATATTCATTTGAACCATTCACTTCATCAGCTGTACCTACTTATACTTGAGCGTTATATTGTTGATCCTTGTTAAGTTGGTCACAGACAGCATCAGGCATTTACAAGGTATATAAACTTAAGGAATTATTTTTAGTTAAGCAATGCACGCTCGCTGAATATAATAATTCCATCCATCCATCCATCCATCCATCCATCCATCCATCCATCCATCCATCCATCCATCCATCCATCCATCCATCCATCCATCCATCCATCCATCCATCCATCCATCCATCCATCCATCCATCCATTCACACAAACACACAAACACACATTCACTCCTATGGAGAATTTGAAGTCACCAGTTAACCTGACGGTGGGAGGAAGCCGGAGTACCTGGAGAACACCTATGCAAGCATGGGGAGAACATGCAAACTCCATCCAGAAAGACCCCGGGCTAAAATTGGACCATGCATCTTCTTGCTGTGAGGCAACAGTGTTAACCACCAAGCCATCGAAAGACTAACAATACCAAAATATTTTTCCTCCAGCTTCCATCATACCAATTCTTTGATCCAGTACTGCTGCAACGGGATCTAATGCAACTATGGTTCTTGTTTGAGAAGTGGGCCAGTCTAACCATTACAACAGATTAATGCATGCAGCTGCAGAGATCGACTAATCAGTCATAAATAAATATTTATAACTCCTTGATGCCTCACATGTTGTTGTGACTCGAAGACTAAAAATTCTTGAACATCATCTTTGAAGGTAGGAGGGAATTTTCTGTGTTCTTTCTTTGGTCCAGCGACATCACGAGCTGACATTGTGTTCAAACATTTACCACCAGTAAAGTCAAGGTGCATAAGCATGAAAACATGAGCCAGGGGAAGTAGCTGCCTCCTGAAATAAATTCAGAGAATTAATGTGACCCAACAAATCTTGTTGTTTTATATCCGCCACTGCTTCCATTATGTGCGTTTAGCCGTTAAAGCTGATTCCTAATGATGGACATCCAGTTAAAGTGCACCTCCAGTCCATTGCTTATCATGACCTGCTCTCAAGTAAAGCACACATGTCCGCAAATGCTTGTATGTGCGCACGCATGTTAATATTTATTCTCTTAAACACACAAACATACCGCTGCAGCACCCACTCTCCTTAACCCCAACATGGGCATAAATTTCTCCTGCTGTGACTTAAAAGACAAATAGCCAATAAAAGTGCCAAGGGTGTTCACACGTGTTTCTGGCACAATCAAATCAATTCCCTCTAAGTAGCCATAAACATGTTTTCCTTTAAAAGGTGAGATAGCGGCCCCATTATCCCCGGTTCCCTTGGCCTGCTCCTCCACCCCAGAGGTCTCTTCATTGGGGTCAGCATCAAGGCTTAAACTGTCTCAGTCAGTTACGGCAATCTGTTGCCTTCAGATACAGAGAGATCAGGACCTCATCCACGTCCGAGTCTTCTGATCACTAAGCTTTGTCCATTAATCAGTAGCAGGCAGCACAGTGACAAAGAGATGGCCTGGCAGGGGTTACGGTTCAGGGCTGTACCCTCACTAGATTAAGGTCTCACACAAGAGGCTATGTTGTAGTCAATGTTATTAATCACCATCTCATGCTTCTGAACAGTGATTTTACAGCTTTATTAAAAGCCTAAAATCTCTCAGATGTATGGTAACATTAAATTTATCCTCATACTTCTTGCATGACTGTTTCTTCCATTGTTATGCAGTTACTGTAGTGGCTTCAAGGGGGGTACTAAGACCACAATTACCCTGGTTGTCCTTCCCGTGGTGATTGATTGTAATTCTAATTGATTATATCCACTTTTTGCATATAAACCCTACATAAAACATTCCCACCCCCACCTTCCAAACGCTCTCTTTCCTTCATCTTCATCACCCTCTAAACCTTGGGCCTTCGCTTACACTCATGGGAGTTGACACTTGGCTCCCACAAATCCAGTTAATATTCAATGGCTCATTAAAGATTGATTGTGAGCTGTAAAGGGGAAAATCACACATCTATAACTGCACAAAATCCTGCCTTCAACTTGTAATTGCATTTTATGGAGGTGCTTTGGTCCTGCTGCTCCCCTGGTCCTTGTTAGTGGAAGTTAGGGATGTATAGGCTTGCATGGTGGAGATCCTAGTGTGGCCCAGGCCACCCTGGACCCACCCTGGCTATAAATGCCAGGCCCAGGCAATCAGGCACAGGATTGCCCCCCTGAGAGAACAGTTCATTTCTATTGCTGAAATATTTAGGAGTCTGAGCGTGCCCTAAGAAATCAGATGTAGCAAATCCTAGACACAGTTCTGTATATATGCAGGAAGTAGTAATCCCTGCATATCCCAGTCCAGGTGGGTTGGTGTCTGTTGATGCCAACAAGAGACATATCACAGCATCATGGTACCTGTGCATCTCACAGTAGTTTAAATGTTGACACATAATGCTTATATCCACAGGAATACCATCACTTTGTTTTTTCAGGTTTTCTAAATGTTTTCATTTTCAGAAGATGGTAGTCATCTGAACTACCTCCTGTTTAATCTGTCTTGATTTCTGTCTCTTTCTTGCACGTTCTGTCCTGCTCTTTCTCTCGGTCTACCTGACCTCCATGACCCTCCCAGTTTCCCAGGAGTCCCTGGCCTATGCGATGCTACAAACACAATTTCTGTAATGTCATTTGCAGCATGGATGAAGGAGAGAAAGTCCTGGCTGTCAAAACTAGCTCAAGGCTGGACCAAAGAAAACGCAAACTGACACATGACAGATTCCTACATTTGTACAAATGGACAGCTCCTCAGATCCTCTCACCTCTTCCCTCTCCACCCAGTAACACCTCCTTCCTTTTGCCCCTTATGCTTTTTCTTCAAATCATCTATCTCCTCCTCACTCGACCACTTTAAAAATCTTGCCCCCACTTTCCCCCTTACGAATGTCACTTCTTCACTCTCGCCACCTGAAATGGGCAGAAAATGCTGCATTATTAAGTGTGGGAGGGCCGAGTCACTTCATCAGATCTAATTAAGTCAAACTGTCACGACTTCCACTCTCACATGAGCGTGAGACACGGACCCTTAAGTAACGGAGGATTCCAATCAACTTTTATGTGCATGTTTTGAATAATGAATTATTGCATGTCAATGGCCAAAACCCAATACCTCCTATCTGAAACATGTACTGTCCTGAGAGAACCAAATAAAAAATAGTTTACCTAACAATTATATCTTTTTTATGGATACTTAATAAATAATAATAAAAATAAATAATACTTAATAAATACATTTCCCACCTTGTTTTTGATCATTTTGCAGATAGGAGCCTTTTTGTTTCGGCCATTGATTTGAAGGTTTGTGTTCTTTTCAGACACAATAAACCTGGTTGAATCAATGCCCCATGATGTGCCCATGTTTTAGATCAATATGATAATCATATGTTGGTGTCTATTTTTTATTCAAAGTAAAAGGACCTCTCTAAATTGTCCTATGATGAAGTGATGACTTGGATGAACCCTACTTCTGGCCCTGTTACAGCTGGGATACGCTCTAACAGACCCCAGTAACCCTGAACAGGATAAAATGACCATTTTTCCACAATTGAGCCGGGTCGTTCTGAGGCTTAAACATGCTAATAGCCCTTGGCTTAAATTCCCTTGTAGAAAAGTCATTCCAGTTCCCACTTTTGGGGCGATAACCTCAATGTGCTGCCCCCCTGACCCATCCTTAATATTGTGTCATGGTGGAAAGGTCATACCACCCATTTTGTCAATCAGGTGGGATATCCACAGTCTGTGGGTCACAAATTATGGAAAAATCATTTGGGTAAACAAACTGAAGCGAATCACTTATGGAAGCAAGCGATTCACTTCTCATTTGAGCTTATTATCTTTATTAGTTATGAATGAGGCGGCAAACCGAGACTGAATGAACGTGATTGTTTCCCTGCAAACAACAGACTTTAGGGGATCATTCTCGTGTCCACAGTGGTAACGGCTACTGTGGCGGGAAGACGGGACCTCACTCAAGATGACGGCACTTACAAAGTCACAAACACAAATGTACACGAAAACAAACAGGCTGGCTCGTACTGCAAGGAAGTGAGGAGTCTCATTTGAGGAGCTTCAGCTGTGAGGGGATCAGTTTTCCATTCACCAAATGTACTAAAACTGTGGACCAGATAACCATTTTAAGATCATTTAAAACCAGCGTTCATCTCCAGCATTCTACGAGTAAACCTTTACAATGTCAAGATGTTTAAAAGGAGCCTGGTGTATTTGTCAAAAGCAGCAGCAGTGAAAGCTGAGAATCACGAGCATGAACCTCGGACCCTTCAGCAGTGCTTCACTTCAGTGAGTCAGAGCTCAGATCAAATCCTGAACGATTCAGTGAACAAATCTTTTAAATGTGTCTTTTTAATGAACTAATCCTAGTGATTGAAAAGATCCGCTGTGCTCAGTTTGCGAGGTACAAGCTGCATGAAGGGAGCGAGCGACTAAACGCTGACAGACAATGCAGAATATGAATGAGGTTCGTCTAAAACTGAATCTGCTGTGCCACAGATCCCTGTGAAATTCTCTTGAAGACCTCTCTGGGAGCAAAGAACACTGAACAAAAGAGAGCTGTGGACTCATTTAAATTAATTATTACTTTTGTTAACAAGAAAATTAATAAAGCTCATCGAAAATAAAAGTGAACTAGTAAAACTTGGTACAAATTTAAGAAATGACAATGATCAAAAATCCATCATCAGGAGAATACTTAAAAAGAAATAAAAAATAGTGTGCACGGCAGAGCTGCAAGGACTTCTATCTGCAGTTTCCTGAAGTACAATTACACAATTATACAATTAATTACAGATAGATAGATAGATAGATAGATAGATAGATAGATAGATAGATAGATAGATAGATAGATAGATAGATAGATAGATAGATAGATAGATAGATAGATAGATAGATAGATAGATAGATAGATAGATAGATAGATAGATAGATAGATAGATAGATAGATAGATAGATAGATAGATAGATAGATAGATAGATAGATAGATAGATAGATAGATAGATAGATAGATAGATAGATAGATAGATAGATAGATAGATAGATAGATAGATAGATATGTATAGTTTTAAATTCATTTCATTCATTTTTTAAATGATTCATGTTTATAATTGGATAACAATGTATTTTGCCATAAAATATAAGTGTCACAAAGGCACATCAACTGAGATTTTCAGTCCTTTGTGTGTATATTTGTCAATTTCCGTTATACTTTATCCACTTTAGCCCTCAGCTCCTACATAAAGAAACTTGGAAGTCTCTCAATCATTCCCTCAATCAATGAAGATGATTGGACCAGTGAACAGGAACACATTGGGTTATAACACCTCCAACAAACTCTGCACCTGATGTGACCCGCAGCCACCTGGAGCCAGCTCACATCCCATTTGTCACAGCAGTATTTTCTTGGAACAACGGCATAAGATTGAATGGGCCGACATGGAAATATGATTTTCAGTACGCATTGTTAACTCACTGGGGAGCAGCTTTTGGCAAATTCTATCAAAGTGTGCAACTGTGTATTAAATGGCCATCAAAAGACGGGCCATCATTTTTCAAAGCGTAACCACGGTGTCCCCAGAACTAACCCCTGACTGCTGTTATTGATCCACCATGAAAATGCACCGGCAGTGGATTCGACAGTGCTAGAGACCAAGAGGCAAGAGTGTTTAGTATATTAAGTCATGGTTAGTATATCAGAGGACTCTGCGGCGTGCGCAGAGGGCTGGGTTAATATAGCTACTTACTCCATGTACAGATGGAGAGGAGACCTCAGAGTCACTTTTCTTCCCACATGATGGCCAAACGTTTGCTGTTGCGCTATAGTCACCATATTGACGCAGCTGGGCGTGGGGCCATCAGTGGGATGAGAGAGGTCCCAGTGGGCGGTGGGTCATGGATCCCGGGTTGAGGAGGAATCAGGCTCTCCCACAGCAGAGAATGGTGTGTTCAGTGTGTAGGAAGAGAGCCGGTTAAAATTTAACCAGCCCCATCCTGTTCTCCGCAATCCTCCATCAGCCAGCAAGAGTCAGGCGCAGCCCTGTGGCCTCCACCCCCACTGACCCTCACTCTCTCAGGGACAGAAGTGATGGATCGCCCCTGCCATTGTGCCCTGTGAAGGGTCTACGGCAAATAGGGACTGCTGGTTAATCTGACCCTCTGAGCCAGAATGGACAACGCAACACATTATGACAACCCCCATTCAAAAAGGCAAACAGAGAACACATGGCATGTAACTTAACTCACCCGCCTACATGAGCCACCGCGCTCTCCCTTCTTCCTTTATTTCCAGCCTATTTTCGCCCCCCCCACCCGCCATAAACCAAGAGAGGAATTCCTGAGAAGCTGGCGAGGAGTATAAAAAGAACAGAGAAAGTTGAGCAGAAAGAGAAAAATGAGAGGTGGAGGAGAGAGACGGCAAGCAGCTGTGTGGAGTGACAGGACATGGTACAGATGACTAATGGGGCTGGTTGAACCCGTGATATTGACGAGTGATCAGTCACGTACCCATGCCCCAGACCATGTGTTCAATAGCACAGGGTGTCCTAATATGGCAGCTGTTTTTTCAAGTTGAAAGCAGCATCTCCAATTTTATACGAACGTATATAATTCAACCCATGATGACAATGAATGGATGTTTAGTGTAGGGAGAGCTGATTAACTGATACAAGATACACAATAAATAATTCATGTTATGTCATTTTAGTAGCATCTTTGAGGGCTATTTGTACAATTTTGCAACATCTGTAAAATGTATTTTTACATTCTTAAGATGTATTATGAGTTCTACTCACAACTGGGTTTTGCATTTTATCTGAACACAAAATATCACGACAAAGAGACATTCTCACTGCATTCAAAAGGAATTATGTTCATGACAACAACAACAACAACAAAAAATCATGCTGATTTGTAATGGTCCTCCCCTTAATTGTCCCATGTTTCCCTCAGGGTGAGCCGGTTGAGTTAATTTTACTGGTTTCTTAAGGGAACAGGATTTCAAGCCCTCACAAGGACAATGTAATAATGCAGAGGACGTGGGTCAAGTTCAGCATTTGCAAGAAAAAAAAAAAAAAATTGTCCCCCTTGTTTGTGACAGTGGGGTCAGCTCTCCACCCATCTGGGTCTGAACTGGAGTCGCTGGGTGTCAGCAGGTGACGAAGGGGGTGAACCACTCGTCCAGGGTCCAGGGACGTGATCGCGGATGGGACATGTGTGTGTGGGTTGAGGGGTTGACACACACACGCGCTGCGCCCCTCTCAGCTGACTCTGAGAATATGTTTGCGTGGGACAAGTCCACCAAGACCCATCCATCAACCGGGTCCAAATACGCCCTGCGCCACTGTTGACATGGGGTTAACAACTTGACACTGACAGAGGTGGGCGAGGCCTGTGGCAGAATGGAGTACGAGACAGGAAGAGAGATGGATTGGGCGGTGATCGACATTCAATTTGAATTGTGGCAAATATTTCCATTTAGCAGAAAAATGAGAACATTAACAAGTGTTGGTGCTGCTGGACAAGTGAGTGATTTTCCAGAGTGTGGGGGGATATATGGTGCTAAACTGTTTGCACACAAACTATATAAACTGTTCAAAGCTACAAACACCCAATAAGAGCCAGTGCATGTCTTTGTGACCTTGTTTTTACTTCAGACTGCTGCTGTTAGTGTAAAACTCGTCAACCTAGTAGCCAGAGATGAGTTATGTCAGAATTGTTCATGAAGACATTAAACTTTCTTCCTCTCACTAATCACTGTGCATTATTACACATTAAACATGCACTAATGTACAAGTGATCAATTCTGCGGCAAGACAATAACCAGAAAGTTATTAAAAACTTTCATGGGGCATTGATTCAAAAACTACTTTAAGAGCAGAGTGGAAACACACACACACACACACACACACACACACACACACACACACACACACACACACACACACACACACACACACACACACACACACACACACATAAGAAGCAAACACAGCTGTAAATCAGGGGCTGATGAACGGCTCAGGATTTTCCCGATTAAAGTCTCTGTCCAACAGGGAATGTAAAGTAAATCTCTGAGCGACTCTGGCAGGAATGCAGGTGGAGGAAAGCGCAAGGGAAATGTAGTGTAATCTCAGCCTCGGACATGTTATCAGCTGGGCTTTTTAACACAGGGGCCAATTTAATTGCACTTAAAGCAGAATGGCAGAACATCAATCTTGATGAGTGGATCTGCATCAGAGCTCTCCCAGGCCAATCTATCACTATCTGTGCCTCTGGGTACCAGCCCCCCCATCCCAACACACTCATACATACCCACATTCCCTGGCCGCCCCATCTGCACACTCCAATCATGGTCTTTAATAAAATCATATACTTTTTTTGTTGCCTATCATTTGACTCTTGAAAAGTAATCTACAATAGGCTCATATTCAACTCATATCTGATTTATTTTCACACAAGAACAAGACCTGAAACCAGTTGGAGAATAACCGAACCCATGTGCTTTGTTGTCCAACTCATTACGTGTCCACCAACATGTGCCACGAGGAATCAGAAATGGGGTTATGTCAATGCTGCAGCGCCAGCGCGACCTTTGGGACTAAAACTTTTTGGCAATTTTTGCTCAGCTGTGAAGTTCGTGATTTTTTTTACAGCTGCAGGACGATGTTTACCTGACGCGTGTTGATGTGTGACGAGCAGAAGTAATATCAGACTAGGGTTACACACATATTACTCTTTTAGGTTTTAAATTCAATGCTGGCTTAAGCATACCTATATAGGAGCCAATATTTTCAGACACAAAAAAATACAACTAATTTAATATGTGTTGTGTTGCAGTCCATTATGTCGGTAATGACTTCTGTCCATTACTCTAATTAGAGTTTTAACACAGGATGGACTTTGTCATTCAGCACTAACCAATGGTAGTTAAAACTCAACACATTTTTACATTTGTTGTAATTCCGTGACACTGTTGAGAGACTGTGGACAAGTCATAGGGCTAAAGCCAATAGTCCTGTGGTTAGAGGATGGTAACTACCTCCTGTCCCAGAAGCTTCTTGAACTTTTAGTGGCTGTGGAACACTTAAATACAGAAAGCACTGCCTTCATCAAGGCCATAAAGCGTGAAGTGGACTTTTCTAGCGCTGAAAGGTAGGGCTAGAGCCAATAGTAAAGAGGAGTAATGATCCCTTAATGCGGTGGCTTCCTCAACCACTCGCACTCTTTCTGAGCCTCCATCCCCAACCCCACCCCCACCCCACCCTAACGGCTACATTAGCAGGGATAATAAATGAGACTCCAGCATCACAAGCATACACTTTTTATGACTCACCTAACCAGCCTTATCAAATGTGGATGTGATTACTCCACCAGGTGACGGATGGAAAGATGGATAGACAGTGGTGATGGAAGGAAGGGAGGGAGCTCGAGGGGGTGGGGGACCAGGGGATGGTTTTTCAGGAAGAAATAAATAATTATTTAATATAGTGCTCATAAAGGAATGATGAGTGTGGAAAAGTCGGAAGAGGAAGTGCAAAGATAAAAGATGAGGGATAAAAAATGAGAGTAGGATGAGGGAGCTGAGGAGTGGGAGGATGGGACTGTCCCAAGCACTGCTCTGGGCAGCGGCTATGAATGGGTTGGTAAGATGGAGTGGACAGGCTGTATGGGCCCACTGAAAGGTGCCTTTGTCTTCTACATGATAACTTTGATTTGTGCTGTTTCCACAGACCAGTCGGCAATATTGAAAGGCAGCAGTTGGTTAATACTTCAACTGAGTCTGTGAATGTAGACTTTCCTGAAGGAAAGTTTGGCTTGTTATGTTTGTTTATTCCTATTATTGCATCGCACTAAAGGTGTCATTAAAAACTGGAAGCAAACCAGCAGTTGCAACTCCAGTTAAATGCAAAGTTAAATGGGTGATAAAAGTTCTACCAGTGAGGCACAAATACATATGGAAGTGCCACACAGGTTACTGTACAAGGTCTTGAGAAAGTGAGAATAAACCCTGTCTTGTGTTATGATCAAAGTCAAAAGACTTTGGAATAAAAATCTTTGTGCAGGTGACAGTTGAGGTATTTGTGATTAAAAAAAAAAAAAAAGAAAAAACCAGCATGGTCACTGAAATAACTTGAGATTGACGAAAGTAGTACAAATAAATTACTAAAAATTGACAAATGAAAATCACTTTTGAGCTGTGATTCAACAGATTAATAAAACTAATAAAACTGGCCAGAACAAATTAATTGGTGTCTTCAACGTAATATTTTGTTGCACAGCCTTTTGAGGAAATTGTGCAAATGTAACTCTAGGTGAGACTTCTGCACCTGCAGACAGGTATGTTGGTCCACTCCTGAGCAAACTGCTCTGGATTTCTTCTCCAGACTGCATGTTCCATGTTTTTCCACATATGTTCAGTGAGGTTTAGATGAGGAGTTGAAGGACACCTCAGAATGGTCCAGTGTTTTGTTCTTAGCCATTCTTTGGTGTTTTTTTTATGTTTCTTTGGCTCATCCTGTTGGAGGTCCCATGACCTGCAACTGAGACCAAGCGTTCTGACACTGGCCAGCACATGTGGCTCTAAAATGCCTTGATAAAATTTCTTTGTACCCTGCACAAACTCAACACTGTACCAGAAGCAGCAAAGCAATCCCAGAACACAACCGAGTCTTCTTTTCTTTGAAAGCTTCACCTTTGTGAACTGATATGATTTGTTGAAGAGCTACAGTTTTGTCTCGTCTTTCCAAAAGACTTTCTCCCAGGAGCTTTGTGGCTTTTCAATATGCATCTACTTTCAACATGGAGTCATCCTCAGTCGTCTTCAATTAAGTCCACTTTGGTTCAGTCAGTGACGAATGGTGTGATCTAACACTTATACCTTTAAGGTCACCTTGAATCTCTTTGGAAGCTGTTCTGGGTTCCTTGGTTAAAATTAATAATAGGGAGGTCGTCTACAGTCCTGTTGAGCCTAAACGTCCATCCATCCATTGTCTATACCCGCTTTATCCATTTCCGGGTCACGGGGGTCTGTCGAAGCGTATCCCGACGCATAGTAGGCGTAAGGCAGGGGTACACCCTGGACAGGTCACCAGTCTATCCGGGGCCACATAGAAGACAAACAACCAATCACACTCACATTCACACCTAGGGAGAATTTAGAATGATCAATCAACCTACCCTGCATGTTTTTGGACTGTGGGAGGAAGCTGGAATACCCGGAGGAAACCCACGCAAGCACGGGTAGAACATGCAAACTCCACACAGAAAGACCCACCGGGCCAGGAATCGAACCAGGAACATCAAACTGCTTGGAGATGGTCTTATAGCCTTTAATTCAATTCAATTTTCAATTCAATTTTATTTATATAGCGTCTATTACAACACAAGTTGTCTCTAGGCGCTTTCCAGAGACCCAGAACATGACCCCCGAGCAATTATTACATAAACAGCGGCAGGTAAAAACTCCCCTAGTGGAAGAAAAACCTTAAGCCAAACAGTGGCAAGGAAAAACTCCCCTTTAAGAGGGAAGAAACCTTGAGCAGGACCTGGCTCATGAGGGGGGACCCTCCTGCCGAAGGCCAGCCGGGTAGAGCAAGAAATAAGAAAGAATAGAGACATAGAGACACCGTCAAAGGTACAAGATAGGATACATTAGTAACTGTCCTTGGTAGTCCAATTAGACTTCTGTGAATATGGGTGATATATGGATAGACGGTGATACAAGGGGATGAGGACTGCATGTCGGGGTGTCAGCAAGCATCCAACAGACATCCACACAGACAGGTGAAGGCAGACACTGGGATGGTCAGAGGCGGAACTGCAGGTCAGCAAGCAGCTCCTGAGGTTCTGGTCCGCAGGACATGCAAAGAAGAGGAAAAGAAGGGCCAGACAAGCACAAAAAACTACCAGAACAATGGACCACAATTAAGTTTATGGAATATTGTTAATAAATGAGGGTTGAGGTGAAGAAGAGACAGAGAAGGCAAAGAGAAACAGAGAAGGTGAAAGGCACCACTCAGTGGATCATGTTGGTGCCCCCCTGCAGCATAGGCCTATAGCAGCATATCTACACCGAAGCTATGTTTAAAATGAGCTGCTCTAATCTGGTCCTGTAGCTGCAGCTTTGACTACTGGCCCTGACACATTAAGGTACTAAATGTACACTAACTATATGCTTTATTAAACAGAAATGTTTTAAGTTTAGTTTTAAAGGTGGAGGTGGTATCAGCCTCCTTAACCCAAACTGGAAGTTGGTTCCAGAGTGATGGTGCCTGATAACAGAAAGCCCGTCCTCCAAATCTACATTTCGATACTCTAGGAACTACGAGTAAACCTGCACCTTTACCTTTAACATGCTTTTCTATGCTTTTCTCCCTGATCTCCTCAGACAGCTCTCTCCTTTGCTTTCTCTGGTCCATGTTCAGTAACGAACACCATGAAACCAAACAATGGGGTGATGAAGTTTCACCCTTTAAACAGTCATTTCTATATTCTAGTATAACAAACCCTGCCCTTGAGTGGACACTGTGGTTCCAGGCCTCACTAGATCTGGCTGGGTTTGATTCTACCCCCAGATCTTTGCTGTATATATCCCCTCCATCTCCCATGCCCTTCCATGTTTCTATCAACTGTTAATATTTCTTTTTGGAAAAGTAACATCAGCCTGGAAAATGAGCTCAGCATCACCAAACCTACTTTGAGAAAAATGCCCAAAACCTGAAAGCACACCTACATTTACTGCAGACATAATGACTGCCATCTGCTCTGGTGCTTTACATTCCCACGATAACCAAAATTATTTAGCAAATAGTCAGAAATTTGAGCTGGTACATAAATGACATGACACTGTATTTCAGAAGTAAAGATGAACGAGAGACTCCGTGAACGAGTGTTGGGAGATTATTCAACAAACATAAAGTTACATTTATTAAAAGGCACATTTTCTACACATGCAACCAATAACCTCCACCTAAATTTTCCTTCAGGGATCAAAAGTCTATTTTTTTGTTTTAATTAACTACAGTCTTGACAAGTTTGCAATTTGTTGTGTTCTGCCTTTTCTTAGATTTTACTAGTGTTCCAGTGTTTTTTAGACGGGTTTCACAGGATAATGTGTCATTTGGTTTTCACAGTTCTTGTTCCTCGCCACCTTTCCCCCAGAGATGTGAGGCCATTTGAGCCAGAAAACCCCTTTTACGTGTTAGTTGTATGACTGATAGCCTGGATGCATGGTAAACATGTGTGACATGCAGTTGTTGTTCTGCCTCATTAACGAACGGCCCAAGTAGGAAGAGATCAGATTAAAGACAATTAAAATGACAAAAACACACCATCATTTCTAATGCAGCTGTAATGATGGCCTGAGTGTAGCTGAATGCCAGTTCCCTCCTCTTCTTCTTTCCCCTGCTCATCCCTCTCTCCAGCTCAGCTGTGGCTGCCGAATCATTAACCTGCTCTGTAAGTAGGATGTGCTGACAGAACACTCTGCTATTGTGTTTCCTGTCATCTTCAGGAAATCAGGGTTTTCCCCTTCTGTCAAAGTAAAGGACCACCGGATGATGAGTGACAATCCCTCTTTGCGTCCCTTTTATTTTCTTGTTTTTTATTCTATTTTTTTTTTTATTAATCTATCTCATCCCTTTTAAACCTTTTCAGACTACACAGTATGTGTCTTTTCAAAAACTGATATGTCATATCCTGAGGCTCAGGTTCAACTCAGATTCTCACTCAGAGAACACTTAAAGTCCTTTTTATTCTAAAAAGTGGAGAAAATGAAAAGGATTCTGGATAAACCTCCAATATAAACTCCTCTCTTAAAATTCAACATGAATCTGGTACATTTATTGTCGGGCTTGGCATCTTTGTTGTTTTGACCACCCCTGTGTGTGTCTGTGTGCATGCCTTGTTGATGCATGTGATGGAGTGGATACACCGTGTCAGGAGCAACGCAGACTTGACGCTTCCTTTACATGGCAGCTGCTAGGCTCCAGTGATGTATCAGAGTCAGCAGAAGCATTGATCAGAACCCGGGTTAATCATTGCTGTGGGAACCCAGAAGAGATAGAGGCAGCCTGGGGAGAAGTTAGCAGTGTGAGTGGGCAGCTGCTCCGCAGGAAGCCTGCAGCTCTACAATAAAGGAATGCTGGCAAAAGGACATTACCGCTTGTCTGTTCATGTCCGTGTTCACCCGTCAGCTGTTCATAATTGGTGAAAAATTGGTGCAATGTTGAAATGTAAACCTCTTCTGGAACAGAAGAGGTTTCCACATGGAAACTCTTGATCTCATGACCAATGTTTTTATTGGTTGACCATGGCATGTTGTTTCTGATTATTTTTATCTTACAGGTGCAACCAGAAGTTCATATACAGCCGAGAAAAAGACAGAACTTTGTATTACCTCTTCAGAGTCACAAGTTTACATACATTACATTGACTGTGGGTTAATATAGTAGGAGAATATTACTTGATCATGTTTTATTTTTGCATTAGATGTTTCTGATAGGCTAACACTTGTTTTGTTGAATGACATAATGTAAGAATCAAAAGAAATTGACCAAATCGTTAAAAAAAGAACTGTGGACTATTGTAACTTTGGTTCAGTCTCGAGTAGAGTTTCCAGATGTCTGAAGGTCCCATGTTGACTTGTTCAAATGGCAAGTATCACATAGGAGCACAGTCATCATACTGCTCAGGAAGGAGATGGCTTTCACAAGATGAATGCAGCTTGAAGTGAATTGTACAAACAAACCTCAGGACAACAACAAAAGGCCTTATGAAGATGCGGTCTGAACCTGCGAGGAAGAGACTCTCCGTATCAAGAGTACTTCAAGGTACTTCAGAGCACATGAGCTGAAAGGATGTACAGCGAGGAAAAAGCCACCGCTCCAAAACCACCAGAAAAAAAGCCAGATTACAGTTTGCAGCTGGGAGAAAAACACAATTGGGAATAGATTTTTTGAAGACACGTCCTCTGGTAAAGTGAGACTAAATTTGAACTGTCATAATGGGCCTTGTTACGTCTTGACAAAAAAAAACATGAGAAGCTCGAAACCCTCAGAACACCATTCTAACAGTAAAGTATGGAGGGAGTGAGGCTGCATCTCTGGGGGAGGAACTTCTGCATTTCATAAAAGAGATGGCAAACAGGACGGACGGGACATAACCATTCAACATTTCAAGACATCAGCCAGCAAGTTGAAGCTTACATATATGGGTATAAGGACAACAAAATAACATTTTGGGAGTGGCCATCACAACACCCAGACCTCAATCGGATAAAAAAAGCATGAGCCAGACGAGCCCACAAACTGGACACGGGGCCACCAGTTCAGTCAGGAGGAATGGGACAAAGTTCCAGAAAGATATTTGCAGATGGCCATCGAAAAAGTTTGAGCCAAATTATGCAAGTCGAAGGTATTTCTTCTAAATAATAACCAAGTGTAAACTGTTCAGTCATCTTTCAATCATTATCTAAACTAGATGTTTTCTTCTGTTATATGTCATTGTGGAGTATTTTTTTAAAGATAAATGTGGGGAATTAAAGAAAATAAATCTATGTTACAATTAATAATACATTTTTAAAAATTTGGTTGGAAGCCTTTAGGTATATGGATGGTAAATGCATCTGGATGCGTGCGTGAGAGTGAGCATCCTTAGCTGTATGGGCTGATGGGACTCGCACAGCAATCCCTTAAACATCCAAAATGTGGGCAATGAGAAGCTGGATCCGTTCTGTGTCTACTCAGCAGTAGCCATTCACTCCACTGAGCTGAGCGGTTAATAATTCAAAAGAAAGCGAGGAAAAGAAGCTACCGGCTTGAGTGACGGCTGTGAGAGTGAAAAGGGTGGAAAGAGTGACAGGAATGATTGAGGAAAATATGGAGAAGAAAAAAAGATTATATTAAAGGAGGAAAAAATTAGATGGTAATGTTTTAACTCTAGAGATGGCATTAATAATAATTTTTATTTTTATTTTGTTGGCCTTAAATTGTAAACAGAATATGACAACATGCTCTCTACTCTCCCCACCCTTCTCCCCTCTCATCCTCTCACTACCCGTTCCTCTGGGAGGATTCGTAACTATGACCTGTTGTCATCGCGGTTACCAACTTTAACGTGGATGTGTAGGAATCACGTGAAGACTTGAACCCAGAAGTATGCGGCAGGATAGCTACACACTAACACACACTCACACACACACGCACACACACCCACACACACACACACACATGCGATATTACTCGAAGGAATGTCAGCAATGCCAGCAGGAAGGATGAGGGGCATTGGGAATATGGGAATACAAAGAGGCACATCTCCTCAGAGGGGAAAATAAACAGGGCAATAAAACCATCATGTCAAACCAAGAATCTGCTGATGCCACACATATGTATACGCAAGTTCAGGGAGACAAAAGAGAAGCCGTCAGGCAGATAAAGCCATCACTTTTCCTTTTCATCCCCGGTTTTGTCCAGAGATGTCCCCCTTTCACCCCTTCACTGCCCCGCCAACACTTGTCAGGCAAGAGAGTCATTAATGTTTAGTTGGGCACTGATGACAGCACTGACAGCACTCATCTGTCTAAGAGGACAAGATGAGAGACAGGGACAGCCCATCAAAGGAAGCCACTTGGAGAGTGAGGAGAAATGATAGAGGGGGGGTTGGAGGAACAGCAGAGGGACCCATCTCCTTTTGCAATGTTAAAGGCTGTGTCTCCTAGGTGGGCTGTAAAATGATGCCATTGTCATCTCTGTCCTCCCCTCCGTTTCCATCTTTCTGTCCATCCACCTACACAGCCCCTGTCTCCCTGCACTCCCCTGCAAGCGCTTGTCAGCAGTTTGATTCAGTACCTACAAGTTAGTTACTCATTGAGCTGAGGAGGAACCGCAGTCGGTGGAGGTGTATGGATGGGTGTCTATGAGCAGACACTGGTGGTTTGGGGGGGTTGCAGCTTGACTGACAGATCTGCCTGGATCATCCATTCCCTCCTATAAAGACAGGAAGTGGAGGGAGGTAAACAGCTTTGAATACGAATGGCACCTTACAGGAGTGGTTAATAATTGGGAAGTGTTGGACTATTAATCTGAGAAACATGGTGATGCCGGCTTTGGTTTCAGTTGTACCGGTAACCGTAGGTCTGACATTAGAGTCTTCACTTTTGATGGACCGTGAAAGATCAAAGCAACAGTTTTACACCTTTTATGCTTTTAGCTGCAGTTCTGTCATATATATGAAAAAAAAAAAAAATCCCCATCACTTTGTTATTATTTAGCTGTTGTTTTTATGGTAAAACATCAATAAGACGGCATCTTTTTGTGCCAACATGAAAAGTTTTGTTGCGTTTGTGCTAAAGCTGCCAGCGTCTTCCCTCCATCTCTCCAGATACGTCACAAGTTAATTGAGAAGGTGCTTTGACTGCCGTGACAAGTTAAGTAGAGAGAACGAGACCATTGTCTTTCAAATCAGCTGTCAGCGTGTTTTTGCTGTCAGCAGTTTGACTCACTACCTGCCTGGTTAATCATCGAGCCACTCCGAGCCGCGAGCTGCTGGAGGTGTATGGCCCACCTTCGCGCAACTTCCCCCACCCCGTCATCGCCACAACAGGACAAAATGTGACTGACAGATTAGCAAGCGCTGGCGCTTTTTTCAAAGAAAGATGGTGGAAGAACGGTGGGGAGGTGTGATTTAAATTGAAGGGGACTTGCAGAGGAAGTGTGAGGTCGGGGAGGTGGGCATTTGTGTGGGTGGGCAGCTAAGACGAAGGAATGCAGGTTAACAGGTCCTCTCAGATGAACATGTGTTGAGGAATATAAAGATGCAAGCTGCAATGTACGAACTTGAGGTTTTAGACGGCTTTTCAGTGGAAAACAGAAAAATGAAATGGGAAAACTTGCTTGACTGCACTGATGTGAGTATATTACTATGTGAGTGACGGTTTAAATGGAAACCGTATCGCGAATAAGCCCGTTCTCGTGCCTGTGTAGCTAGAAAACAAACTCGAGTCACATCTTAGTGCCTGGCAGTTTTCCATTCAGGAACGCTGAACCAAGAAAAAGAAGCAGGGGATAAACAACAAGGATTCCGGTGAAGGTGAAATTGCCTCCCCTGTTGGACACGGACGCCGCTACAACCAACATTTGTCCCCCGCTCCTGGTTAAGTTTATTCCTGCTCCAATCTACCCCCGCCTTCATGCGCACCCGCTGAGGTTTGATTTCAAATGGAAAAATTAATGGGAGAATAACAGCCTTAGGCTTTGCTCTCTTCCGCACACATCTTAGTTGGTCTACAGGGGTACATAGAGGAGCGTGGGGGTGGTGTTGGGGTGAGATTTAGATCAATTTGCTGCGTTCAGCCTGATATTCTGTAGTGACAAAGGTGCCCATATGAATCTGTACAAATACACCTGAGACTCTTCCAACCCCGGCCGTCTTTTCCAGCTTAGAGGGCCCAACTTTCAAATATTAGCACAGTGGCTGTGCAGATTTCAAATGAATAAATAAATGAGGAGGCAAGGATTAGCAATTCTCCCGACAGTTATATCAATGTGTTTCATATTCATTTTAACTTCCAGGACAATATTTCTGCAGAAACAGGGATTCTATGAACTTTCTGAACGTGAGGAGGAGAGTCTAAAACTGGTTGGAGGAGTTTCCCTCTCGCTGCTTTTACGGCATCAGAAGGATTCCCTCGTTCCTCTCACGTACATGAAATCAGAGTTCCTGTCGGAAACTGCACGGGATAGTTTTGAGATTAGTGATGTTGTTGTTCCAGTTCTGACTAGCTCGAGGATAATTTTGGCATGTGTCAGGTGTTAGAGGGATCAAAAATAGATACGAACTCAGAAGATGTCGAAGTTTTACTTAAGCTGATACAGGGCCAAGTTGGTTGCAGGCGTTATTAAATCAAAGTTAAGACTCAGTGCTCTCAGGCTTAGCAGCACGAGGAGTGAGTGTGTCTTGCTGGGGTAGGGGGTCGGTTGCTAAGCATTTAAAAGCGGAAGATGAGTTGCTGCAGAACCCATCGTGATGCTAGGGAAGCCCACTGGCAACTTCTGTTGAGAGGACCGACCTGCCGAGCTGTGGTGCCCGGGCGGTGGTTTCCCGGTCTTCCTGTTTCTCCTGACTTTGAGGAATTTTTCGGTGAACAAACTCCCAGTGCTCTCCTTACATGCCCTGCACCTCATCGCAGATACCTGCCTCAGCAAAACTTGAGAGAGATATTCAAAGAGCCCAGAGAACTTTCCAGGCATTTCAGGACTTTTCTGTCTCATGTCACCCAGAGATATATCACAGAGGTGTGAAAAGGAAAACACAGCCTCTTCCCATTCCGAGAGTTTAACCATCAACACTTAAACACGTGTCTTTCTTGCCAAGCTGTAAAAATAGGTAAATGAATGACAATGCTTACTGCATTTCTGTATTGATGTCAGAATGATGAGATGCACACTTTTGCAAAAAACTTTTCCTAAAATGAAATATTTAAATTAATTCAAGAAACGTCGCCGGTTTTAACCAGATGTAAACTCTGAAACCTCCAGGAACACAGCCAGCTCTTGAAGACCTTTGGTCTTTGAAATAAACTCCCGTTGTGAGGTTAAATTACCTGCACTCCACGGAGAAACTGAATCCAAAGAAAAAGCATTTTGACTGGGCATTACATGGCTGTCGGCTTCTCACTGTGGTCAGAAACTCCTGTAATAATTGTTAAATTCATTTCTTTTCTTTGTGTTTTCTTCAGTTAATAACTATTGTTGATTTTTTTCCCACCTCTCCTTTACATGAATTGCTATTGTTGTGTGGGAATATAGCGAAAAAGAAAAATTTTGATCAATTCAGGTTGACTTGAATGAGAACAATATTATTTAACAAAAAGAAACTAAGCCATAATACAGAAGCAGTGTGTGAGAGTACACAGCAGCTAGATGCTGCTCTCCAGATCACTGGATTAACTGATCGTCAGTAGGAGCAGCTCTGTAAACGCAGAAGATCTGGCAGCGTCCTGGTCTGAAGCGTTCAGCGGTGTCACACCAATGCCAAGGTGGAAAGAGCTAAGCAGTGATCTTAGAGAAGCAACTGTTGCTGCTTATAAATCTGGGAACGGTGCATTAGGGTTTCAGAAGTCCTTTTAAAACGATTTGAAATCAAATAGTGGGACAGATATCTCAGCAATTTCACCCCAAGATCAGACAGTACGACGACTAAACTGTTTCTTCTCAACAAAAAAGACTGTATTTGAAGAGGGTGACAATGTGTAAAGTTCATGAAAGGCTGCAATAAGAAATTGTCTTTTAAAAAAGGCTTAGACGGAAGAATCTCTCAGTACGAATGTGGTATGACAGTTCTGGTTTTGATAAAACATTATTTGACGAGACTAACTCAGGAAACGTCTGGCCAGAAGGTACAACCACCCATCCGTTATAGGGTGACGGGACAAGACATAGATCCCAAATCAAAGATATGGCTCAAAAAGAAATGAATCAAAGAGATACAATGGCCCCAAGTTTAAATCCCAAACTGATTAAAATGCTCCAGCTCAGCTTAAGAGAGTTGTGCATTTACACCGTCTGTACTTGAATAAAATATCACAGCGTTATGAAGACGAGTGGGGCAAACTTCCTCCAAAATGATGTGGAAGTCTGACACCGTCCAGAAGATGATAAATACACAAAGCCAGGCATTTGGATCCAAAATAGTAATAATTAAGTAAAGAATGAAACAGAGAAATAGAGAGGGAGTTCTGCTTTTCTTTCTTTTTTTAGGCTTTTATTATTTCTTTCTTGTTTGAATATGACACATTTGCAGTTTCAACAATCTTACATAAGTGTTGTTAGAATATGTATGAATCTCCTACTGTTGATACTGACTAATGAGCATAAATGTACACATTGAGGGATGCTTTATCTCAATCAGTGTCTTAACCAGAAGAGGTGTTGGGAGAGATTTACAATATAGTGAGAGAAAACAAAAAGGTGTAGATGAGAGTGATGACACACTTCTTCTAAAACAAACCAGTGCCCCACGCCTCTCCTTGTGTGCCTTTTGGGCACATGTAGCATTAATTGTTGTCTCTGTAGAGCCTGCAGACTGCATACACCATCTTCTGCTCGCATCAAAGAAACCACACACTCAACTTAATAAAATTTTTATTCATTGTGTTCACTTCTCTTCTTCCCCCCCTTTCATTTTCTTCCTACTCTTCCTCCCCACCTTGGCTCCCCTCTCTCTTTTAAGCTGCGCCACCAAACAGACAAGAAAGACTTCTTACTGCCATGTTTTTCCACTCAACTTCCTTCCTGCCCAGAAGCACTCGGGTATCTCGTTAGTTCTCTCACAGCCAACATCACTCCTCTATCTGCCAGGAGCAAAAACCTGATTGTGGGGAAATATAGAGGAAGATGTAAGGGGAGATGTGGTAGAGGTTGTGTGTGTATGTGTGTGTGTGTTGGGGAGGGCATGAAGAAGTTCGGTGGGTGAGCGTCTCTGTTGAGCTGCATGTAAA
Organism: Xenentodon cancila; assembly: GCA_014839995.1. Lineage (NCBI taxonomy): Eukaryota > Metazoa > Chordata > Actinopteri > Beloniformes > Belonidae > Xenentodon > Xenentodon cancila. The sequence continues at coordinate 15,728,826 of CM026204.1, read as the reverse complement.
ACTCATTTAGCAGCGGCGGTTAGTGATACGGAGGCTCCGACAGAAAAGAGATGCGGAGATTTTCCCTCCCGTTGGACCACGCACACGAAAGGGTCAAAGATTCATCAGAAAGTTAGCACATGCAAAGGTTCACGTTGACATGCCACTACCCTGATGTCTAATACATAAACAAAAAGGTCTGGGGAGGGGAAAAAAAAAAAAAAAAAAAAGTTTAACATATTGTACATTACATTTTTCTCAGTAACACACACTTTTCATTTCTGTCCTGCTAGTGACAACAAAGATTTTTTTTTTCCCCCCCAACTGCTTTCGCTCACAAACACAGATCATCCATCAGCAGCAAGTGTTGTTTCTTCCCCCACACGTCTCATACACACAGGTATAAATCACTGCGCCTGACTTCCGGGGCCAGGGTTTCAATAATTAAAGAGCTTTAATTTATCAGGATTTAGCATCCCCTGACAGTAGACTGACAAAATAGAATGAGAGATATATGGAGAAAGGAAAAGCTGTCATTATACATTAGAATCACATATAAAATTATTACACATTTCTGTTGGGGTGGGGGGGTGGGGGTGGACATCCACACATCTACAGTAGACGTGGGAGCAAAGACTGGGTGACAAGGCATTAAGGTTCTGCTCTAGAGCTACTTATTCTGCATGTAAGGAGTTTTATTTACATCTTGGTAGAACACAAATGCAATGCCACTGTGTGAAGATTTGTAATACAGTATAAGGTTGATCAGACATTTACTAGTCACAAATAAAAGAAAAGAAATGAAAAACCAACAGACAATACTCACATTTAAAAATTCAAAGAAAACCAGCAAACCGGTAAAAACTCTGAGCATGCCGACAGTTTTGGGAAGTATCCAAATAAGTCCTAAGATTTTGAAAAACAGAAACAAAACCTTTATGACTGATTACCTATGAGACCAGACATGAGGACATGAAACGCACACACTACAGAAAGTCACACAAAGAAGTCGAGTCACCTCATCATTTGCCTAAAAGTGAAGTGGTGGTTGGTGATTTACCTGTGACATATAAGCCAGCTGAAACCACAATTTCTAAATTCCTGTGACATATCTGCATAATGCATTTGAGGGAAAAAAACAAAACAAAACAAAAAAAAACAAAAAACAAAACTAGAATGCAACCACTTACTGAATGAAACATGTATTAAAGTTCCCCCTGCAAGAGCTCAAACACGGGGAGATCCAACGCCGATGGTTAGAAAACAGTGAAGAGTAAGGGTAGAACTCTACTGCCCTCTTGTGGCATAAACATGCAAAACAAAAACTCACTGTACTTATTAACTTGAACCCATTGATGTCTTTAATGTTTAGATTCCTGGGATGAACTATTAGCCCTATAAAGTTTTGGAAGTAAGAAACAAGATCTACCAGAAGGCACAAAAGGAACTTTACAGTTAACCAAACCACTGTTACTGGCTTAGTTTGACCCTCACCATTTTTTCTTTCCAGTAGATCTCTGAAAAAAGAACGACACACAAAATTAATTTATATATATATATATATATATATATATATATATATATATATATATATATACATATATATACATATATATATATATATATATATATATACACATACATATATATATACATATATATATATATATATATATATATACATATATATATATATGCATACATACATACATACAATACACACACACACACACACACACACACACACACACACACACACACACACAAAAAAAATTCCTTAAAGAAACAAAAAAAGAAACAAAAATCCCCTTTTGCTCTCTGGAGTGGTATATTATTGTACGTTATTGTTTACATGCCAACCTCACTGAAGTTCATCGTTTATTTATTAGCAATATGCCACCTAGTGGTCAAACCCTCGCATAACATCAAGTATTGACATCAGGGAATTCTTTTTTTTTTTTTTTTTTTTTGTTTTAAATCACAACTTTGGAAGCTTTTGGTTATATGACACCAGGTCATTACTGAACAAATTACTTAAACATAGTTAAGGAGATACTAAACACACTATCAAGTCTACAGACTTAAGGGAGGGAGGGAGGGAGGGAGGGAGGAGGGGGGGATAATAGATTATCACACCAGGAACACAATATCAGTCCTAAATCAAACGGTACAATATGGTATCGTATTGCCTGATTGGTTTACTGAATATTAAACCTATAGATTCATAGATACAATACCAGTTCCCCTATGAAAATAATTACCCAAAATAAGTCAGTACCACCATCTTCAAGATACATGAATGATGATAGTGTGTTTTTTTTGTGTCTTTTTAAGACAACCTCCTCTTCACTGCTCAGGACTGCTCCTCCTTCTAGATTGTTCTTCACACTTTAGTTGTCCAAAAGGGAGCGCTGCAAAGCCTCCTGAATCATTGTGTGCTCATCTGTAGAGTAGTCCTGCAGACACACAAGTGAGAGTGGAGGGGGAAATTAAAAACAACATAACAAACAGTAAAAAAAAAAAAAAAAATGTACAGTATGATGTCATTTACGAAGCCTAAAAAGTCAACTGAAAACTGTGGTACTTACGACAAATGTATCATAAGAGAAAGTGTGTCTGATTTTAAGGTGCTGAAAAAAGTCTGCACTCCTATAGTTGGGGTCCCCCCAAGGCATTGAGGCACAGATGGGACACACCTAACAAAGATAAATCCTCCATGAATATTTCACCGACTGTGATTACATCAACACAAGCGTGTGAAGCTGAACAACTCCTGATGACATGGTGTGGACTCCTCACCACTTGGCGCGAATCTCGAGCATGTTGGGTAGTGCAATGTTCAACCAAGCCATCCTGATCAAGGTTCTGGCAGTTGCAGTAGGGGCAGGTGAAGGTGTAACGGTTTGGCACTGGACTGTGAAAAAGAAGCAGAAATAAGTGGCACATCGTTCTCTCGTTGTCGCCACATACTGAAGCCTAAAAACACAGTAGAAACGTGATTGTTTACTACGTCGATATGCTTATCGGACTGAGGAAATCCACCTAAGCGCAGAATAATAGAGGATCAGGTGTTAAAACACAAGACGTTGAACCCAACTGCATGGCTTTCTGATTCTCTAAACATGCCCTCAATACCTTTGGTACACAAATTAGACAGCAACAGGCAGCAGCCAAGTATGTGTGTATTAAAACCGAACAAAATAGCAACACATATCTTCAATAAAAAGGAATAAACAAAACAATTAAAAAAAAACATTTCAAGAATAGGAAAAGGAGAAGACGATTAGAAATGATTGAAGCTTGCTTGAAGATCTAGTATATAAAACCTCATAAAACCAGTGTGTTGTATCAGAGCAGCAGTGTCTCCGCCCAAAACAAACAGATAAAACCTCTATTGGAACTCTACAATCAGCTTTTAGATGTTTTTATCTCGGGACAGGAAAAGCCGTACACATTCGAATTTTTGCAGGAGCAAGAGAGGGAACAAAGTTGTTTGGCTTAAGAAAGAAAAAGCTGATTTCTAGAGGAAAACCTGGAAGCTCACACACTTCAAACATCTCGGCAGGGACTCGCAGTAATGAGCACAAGCAGGCTGACTCCTGCCACAAGCCAGGATTTCATGACTCAAAATTTATGACACCAATTATTTTATGATTTGCCACAGCGGGTACAAGGTGAATTATCGAAATGTGGCACTATTGTTATGAGGAAAAACTGAAAAACCAGAATTCCAAAATGTAAAGCTCTCCAACTGACCTTTCCATCCACGGCTATCCCGAAAATTACACCGTTTTGATACCAATCTGTGCATGTGAGGACGCATAAAGTGCAAAGCAGACTCCCCTGTGAACAGGCGGTACGGATGACGGGGCCGTCTTACAGGTAGCACCCGTACAAATGGCTGGTATTTCATACGAAGCCCCTCATTAGTGCGTGTTTGAACATATGATATAGTCCCTCACCTGACAATGGCAGGCTGACTCTGGGCAGTAGTCCTCACTCCTTCCTCAATGTACTCCTGGTACTTTGCACAGACAGCTGTGTGGCTTCTCATGGAATTAAGGCCAACCTTGTGAGAAAACACACATCAGTAACTGCTACTGCATCACAAGTATAACCTAATCGTTTCATCCTTTCAATTTAAACGTTGCTATTGTCTGAAGATAAAACTACTTTGTCACTGTGCTAAAAGCAGAATCTTCAGGGATTTGTATTATACTTGCAAACTTGCCTTTTTGCGACAGCTCCGCCTTTTTTAATGCAGCCCCGCCCCATCCCGCAATTTTACTGTGAAAATTTCCATGTTTTTCAGAAAGTTGCCGTTTTCTCAACCAATTATCTGAGCAGAAAAATTCCTCCTAATAACCAGGTAAATAGCAAAGAAGCCATTCTACGTGCCCCGTGTTCAAACTGTATGATGAGATCAAAACGCGGAGAAGCTCGTCTGCAGGAGCAGACGGTCTGGACGCTGAGCGTCACTGGTGAGCGTTGGCTGCAGTTTACCACCACACAGGTTTCACGTTTGTTGCTGTGAGGTCTGCGCTCTGCTGCTGCTTTAAAACAATCCACTCTCACAAACCAATATTTAATTACCGACTGAACATAGAAAACATATCATTTCATGGAATTTGAATTTGACAGCAGCAACGCATCTCAAATACGTTGCAACTTGCAACTATTGAAGTTATTCGTCAGGTGAGTCGGTGACATGACTGGGTATAAACAGAGCATCTTCTACGTTCACACTGCAACCCACACCGCCCAAGTCAAATATAATTCTGATTTGTTAATGATGTGGTTTGATGGTTCAAGTGTCTTGTGAATGTGACGACCCTCTGAAACATGGCATGCAAGGCCTGGAATATACAGTCTGACCAAACGTTTGTGTCCGTTTGGGTACAAAAGCAGCCGTGTTGTAAACGTTTCTTGCCCTCAGTACTACACGGGATACAGGAAGTCTACGCTTGGGGGCAGAGTGCAGACAGTAAAAAAATAAAACCGTATAGTTGTACTACTACACTGTTGTGAGACAATGTTTTTTATTTTTGTTTTATTCTTCTTTTATTGAAATGTATTGAGCAAAAGGGAGGTAGCAACACAAATTACACAAAGAAAAACTGTGCATGAACAAAACAATGTTAAAAGATACTTTTTAGCTTGGGGGGAGAATATAGACGGCAAGGGCCAATGTTAATCTTGAAATGTCATTTAAAAAAAAAAAACTGGAAAACTAGAAAGGATAAGATATCTTTTTATTGCCATGTCCTCCTTCAAACCTTCTTCAGCGGTTGTTTCTCTGGCTTTGCCAGTGCGAGAAACTAATGACGAGACACAGCAACAGTATATTTTTGTGAAGTTTGATGGTTTGTCCCCCTTTTTCCAACAGAACACCACACACAGCAGAGTACCCTGACCAGCCGCTTCTGGTCAACTGCTGCACTTGCCAGCTCTAGGCCCTCCAGCCTTGAATATTGCATGTCACATACGTGGTGCATATTTTTTTTCCAAGATTAGGCACGACTGATGCACCGAACAAATAGGAAGTTATGAGGATACGTGTGGCGGTCATGATGTGCACATTATAAATGGAACTTATATTCCAGGTTTAAACAAAAGGCTTAGGGAGATGGGCACAGGTTCTCTAATTTGCATAAAACTATCAATGGACATCTCACAATCATGCAAACGCTGACCAAAAGATTATGAGAATTAATCTGGTGAAATCTCTGTATGCTTGGGAGAAGGGCAAAAATCAATACTGGATACCTGTGATCTTTGGTCCCTCAGGCAGAACCATGTTAAAAACAGACATCACTGTGAGGAACAGGATCATTTATCATATCACAGGATCAAGTAAACAATGTTTAAAAAACACAGCTGGTCATGTCACCCACATGTGCCGGTCAACGATCTATCACGCAAAGAAGCAGCCGTCCATGAGCATCATCCAGCCCAAATCTTTTTACACTTTCATGACGGGGTTTTTCAGTTTAGCGCAAAAGTGTACATTTCAAGAGCTCTTTCGCAAAACATTGTTCAATAGAAACACCAACCCCCAATCGCGGTACCTTCTTGTTGTACCAATTTCAGAACTGCAGCTTTCGTTAAAACGTATAATGGAAGCCCAACTTTTGATGGCGTGGGGGTGCAACAGCGCTTATGAAATAAGCATCTTGCACATGTGGAAAAAAAACATCAGTGCTGAAAGGTATATACAGGTTTTAGGTTGCAGGTAATGTCTTTTTCAGAGGGCCTTGCACCTTTCAGTAAGGCAATGCTAAACTACACAGTGCATTTATTTAAAAAAAAAGAAAAAAGGACCACTTCATTGTAGAAAAGTCCAGGTACTGAACTGACCTGCCTGCAGTCCATAACTTTCACCAAATGAAAACATTTGGAGCATCATGATTAAAAACAAAAACAACATGACAAAGCAACCGCAGAACTTTAGAATAGCTCAAACCCTATATCAGCGTAAAAAGGACAACATTCCTCCAGCAACTAGTCTCTTCATTTCACAGACATACATAGACCGTTATAAGCTAATGAGATTTGAAAATCATTGCAACGTCTTAAACTGTGTTTTTATTTACATCTTGCACAGTGTTCCAACTTGTTTTTTTGCAACTGTACTTGGAGTATAGACGGGGGGTACTTTTTGATCTCTAAAGAAGCAAGTTCAAACTAGGATAGGTTTGATTGTGCATGGTTAATTAATATTTTAAACCCAGTTTACAAAAGACAAAAAAAATAGCAGATGCTTAGATGTCTTGATTTAGCTTTTGCACTTTAATAATTCATCCTACCTGAACTCCACATCCCTTACAAGCTGCCACAGATGAATGGATGAGGGCCTCTAAATCAGCAGCTTTAGTCCAGTGGCCCAGAGTGGCTCTACATACAGCACACACGGGCTTCTGTGGACGCAAACATTCTTGCAAACAACTCTGGCAGAATCTAGGAAGAAATTGAGGAAAAAATGTAGAATGTGATAAAGATGTACACGTCACGGAAAAACAGTCACAGAAACTTTATGTTTTATCACAGCATATAGTTACTCAAATGAAGATATTCTTCACAATTATAGGCTGGTATTGGAATATATAATCTGACATGACAAAGCAGATGTTCTCAATCCTTTTATAAGATATGACTTAAGCTTCCTGTAAATACCATGGAAAATATTCGCCTCAAGAGGGCGCAGGGACTTGTAGTCCTTCACACATATCTAACAAGTTCTAGCAATACGCATCAAAACTACAACTCCCGAGTGAGGCCTCCTCTTTGATGTAAACAAAACTGAAACTGATTTAGCAAGCTAGAATTGGTTTTGACAAATATTAATGCGAGGAAAATGTGATTACAGAGTAATGGCACAGGAAGACGCACACGGGCTCGATGTTTTGCAACTCTAGTGATAAAACACGCTGAAATACAAGCCTTGCCCTTTATTGTTTTAACTCGTATCATTGCATCGTTGGTGGTAGATATAGGTTAGGGGGGGAACCGACCGAAAACAAATGAAAATACTCACGTATGTCCACATTGTGTTGTTACGGGATTCTCGAAAATTTCGAGACAAACTGGGCAGACAAATTCTGACACATCGCTGCCTCCGTCAGAGGCGTTTTTCTTCTGTTGTGCTGCGCTGAAGCCTCCGCGCATCGCCATTTCCTTTCTTCACTAAGTCAAAATCCCCAGCAGCACCAACCGTTCCCGTAACAACGTCACCGGCCTCGCGTTCCTTTTAACCGCGAGGGTGGAGCTTCTTCTGCAGTCAGAGCGTCGTTAAAGTTTATAACCACAGACGGTTACCGTGCAAAGGTTGGTTTTGCTTGCTGCGCTCTGTCAAATAAATCAGGAACCACTAAGCATGATTTTACTAATTATTTGTAGATGCAACTAATGATGTGTAACCCATGTATTCATATTTCTTTTTTTTTCAGCTGTACTATGATTTGTCCATTAAATAATAACAGTACCAATGCCAACTATTCCAGTAAAAAAAAATATATAAATAAATAAAGATTTCTAATGACTGGTTGAGCGAGCTCCGCAGCCGTTCATGGACATTGAACGACCGAAGTCAGGAAAATTATATTTGACATTTTTAAATGAAAAAACGATTTTGAAATGAAAATCTACAGGAGCTCACATTCCTATTTTTTAATTAAATCCGATTAAAATAAATAAATAAAATAATTCATTATATACAAGCAACCACAACTCGTGAACTACAGTCATGAACCGTAAGGACTCCGCGCATGCGCGCTGCGACGAAGGGACTTCTCAACAGCTGAGGAGGCGTAGCTAGCCGCGGCTAGCACTTGTTTAAGGTAAGGTGAAGCGCTGCTGGCGTTTTTGTTTCGACGGCGGTGTTACTCCTTTAGCGGAAGCGTAATCATCTCACATTTGAACGGGCCACTCCGTTATCATGTCGTGTGTATCGGTAACAGACTGCGAGCTCGTGACCGCGCTCCGCTGGCGGCACCGGAACGCCCTGCTAGCCCGCGTTAGCCGGCCAGCTCCGCTGAAATGGGCGTTCACTGCTCGCGCTCAGTTCGGCTGGGGCGCGCGTGACAGTGCGAGGTCCGAGAATCGCGAAGAAAAACGCCTGAAAGGTGGTGCGCGTCGTCTCGGTCGCAGTCGGTCCTCGCCGACTCTGTCGTAAGTGGTGCGCAGTAGGAAGGCGTGTGGATTGTGACTGCTAGCTCGCCGTACGCGGGTCCGCTGTTGCTGTGGACGAACCGGAGCAGCCAGGCAGCTTTTGACGGACGAGCACTTCCTCCCTCTGTCGGGGTTGAAGTGGTCAGATAAACGCGCATCGCGCGTTTTGGAAGGGAGAGCGGTAGTTCCGAGTGTTAAAGTGGAGAGATCGTATTCGTGTTTGCACGCATATTTTTAAAGGAGAGGTTTGCCTGATCCTGATCCTGATCCTGAACCTGAAGCTGAACCTGAACCCTGCGTATTTACATTATAATAAACGCTGTCGCCTTCTTGGGTCTACATATCAAAATAATGTTCCACCAGCCCAACTTGTTAAGCGTACGACTGACATGGAAAACCCACGCGATGCATCCCACAGCATCCCACTCAAAGCACAGACACTTGTGCTTTGTGATCCCTCTCTCTTGTTATCCCATCTCACATCTCAAACGTTGCATTTTTGTTTTTTTAAAAACACTTGCTTGTACTTTCCTTTTTCTTTCTTATCTACATTGACTGTCGTTAGGAAAAATGTTTCCATCCTGATGTGTATCTTAATTGAGTGCTTCCATGTTTATAATGCTGACCTGTGTCGTTACAGTTCGGAGATGGCTGTGAAGAGACGTGCAAACTGAGAGTGCGTCTTCTCCATGAGTGACCTTGAACTGTACGCATGCGGGAGCCAAAGATCGGAGTATATTCAACTGTGCATTAACAAGAGAGCAAGACAAAAGTCCCTCCTGACTTCATCTTTCATGACATAGGCCTGACTGTCTGGAAACAAGTTAGGCTTTGAGCCTTCACCAGAGATGGCTGTACAAAGATATCCGTGTAGGCCGGAGCCTCGCTATGTCAACTGAAAGCACCAGGCACCTGCATTTGTGGTTTAGAGGATGTGCTTCTGGTTGGATGCAAAGTCTCATTCCTCTCCTATCACTCCAAATCATTAAAATACAGCAAGAGACGGTGAAATATGGTGATCAAAAATGGTGCTTGAATATGGCATCCTGGTGCGGGTTGTACCTATACAGGTGAGGCTCTCTCAGAAGCGTGTAACAGCTGACTGATAGTCTGCTAAAAATAATGGATGCCAAGTTAAAAGAGGACCTGTTTCGGAGGTATGTGACAGCACTGGAGAGGCGCCTGGAGGAGGGGGGGGCATACACAGGGACTGGAAGTACACCTGAGGGAGACAGAAGCAGACACAAGGACAATGAGGCTCTACTTTCCACAGCCACGGCTCTGCTGGGAGCCTACCAGCCAGATCCTGGACAGCGATTTCGCCTGGTGCGTTTCTATGAGATGGTGGAGAACTCCCTCCACTACCAGAGAGGAGGTAACCTCAAGAGCCTGGAGAGAGCCTTCCACACCCTGGAAACCATCTGCACCAATCTCTTGCTTTTCCCTTGGAAGAAGGAGTTCAGATGTATAAAGGTGATTTTAGTGTGTTTTTGTTACAGTATTCTTTTCACCTCACGTAGTTCATATTCATTGTTGTTGATGTATCACTGGTCTCAGTACAGCACTACTCTTTGAGCACTTATATTCCTGCAGTTGCAGATCTGCGGGTTTTGTTAATATTTTATTTTAGGTAACCTACTTGATAACTTTAGCAACAACTATAGCTTTGTAGCTTTAATCTGTGGTGTCATACAAACATGTATATTTAATAGTCACGATAATAGTAGAGCAAATGTCGCAGTCTTATCACTGGAATAACTATCTAATTCTATCTTTTAGACCTTTACCGGGCCATATGTCTACCATCTGCAGTCTGCCATTTGTGATGCCGAACTCCGAACTCTAATGCGCACCATCGGATATGCCTGTGATCACGATTCCCAGTTCCATTTGCAGGAGCAGCCAGGCAGCGTAAATCATCTCCGCCAGTTGGCGTTTGAGCTCTTCCTTGCCCAGGCGGAGTGTCGTCTTCTGGGGGAGGTGGTGGCTTTGGCCCGGGGTTCAGCCTCTGAGCTGGAGGCTGTGGAACTCCGCAGAGGCAGCCGAGATGATGCAGCTGGCTGTGCAGAGGCGCTCCGCAGACGTGACAGCCTTGGGGCAGATATGGCTCGGCTGTCTGTGCGGCCACTGGATATAGAAAGGCCTCATGCCCATCACCTGAGGCGAGGTAGCCGGCCATCCAAGTCTGTGGATGTTACAGATGGAGCTGGCCACTGGCACGCAGCTGCAAGTAAACCCGTTTTGAAGACCTCGTTGAGTTTAAGGAAGGAGCCTCTGTTCGTGGATGCAGGGGAGGATATGAAGGATGAGATCATCAGGCCCAGTACCTCGGCATCTTTTTTCTCAGTTGCAGGTCCACCCTCCTATAGCCCTGTTGCAGACTTTTTCCCAATTCAGTCACCCCCACCAGCTGATCCCTACACATCCTACCATCTGTCCTCACTGGATGAGATCGACTTGTACACAGAGAGGGGTGGTGCTGGGACAGGAGGAAGGCAAACCCCGTCTCGACCGCCATCCAGGGAACCTCGAGATACGAAGGACGGGTGGTTGCTCAAAGCTCATGGTAGTGTGAAATGTCAGGGTTGTGGGCTGGGCTGTTCCACAATGGCCTCCTGCCAAAGGTGTGACATGATTCTCTGCGCTGCCTGTCATGATCTGGACCCCTCCCCTTGCTGTGGCCTCCAAGACTACCACCCCAAATCTCCACGACCCGTTGATGGATACATTCCTGTTAAGGAAAAGCTCTCCGTCTACTCTAACACTCATTCTCACTCCCATCTCCATCCAAACCCCCTAACACTGACCCACTCGCATTCTCATCCCCACCCTCACCCCCAGATGGTGGAGAAACCCCTGATGTCCACCAAGCTGTTTTCAAGCAAGCCTGTTGCTTTAACAACACCAAAGGGGGGCATCAGCGAAAGAGTAAGCGCGGGGGGACCCCGATGTGGGTTTTGCAACAAGCCAGGTGCATCACACACCTGTGTGAATTGCTCCAAGGTATCATGTGACTCATGCATGGGCTTATATGGAAGTGATATCTGCACGCGAAAGAATCCTCAGCACAGCTTTGTGCCTAACCATCAGCTCAACTTCAAATCTGGCACCATATCTCACCTGGTGTACCGGTGAATTAGGTAGATTGACTAATCCCCACCCCCCAATCAGCCCGCAGTGTGTAGTCTTGCACTATTGCTTTAGCTTTCTTCATGCTTTAGCAGTTTATTCACTGTCCTCCCTTTTATGCGGTGGTCTTTTTCTAGCCCCATCTTAAACATTTCCGCTTACTGTCAGTAGGGCCATGGAATGCACATGCCACAGTGAGCCATACCGTCTGCCCATCTCTCTGCCTTGTACAACTTCAGGCCTTTTGTTTGGTTCTTCATTTTACCTCGCTACCTGCTCTGAAGTATCCATCTGATGTTGTAGCGCTTCCCAGTGTCCTCATATTTTTATCCTGTTCAAAAGGGAAACTGGAGTAGAGTATAATTCCATATACTTTTGAATGAAATTGTCCAAATGAACATAATATACTTTGCCTAACTTCTCAGATAAAAAAAAAAATATCCTCTAATATATAAATATATAGTATATATGTATGTGTGTGTCTGAGATAGAGTGTGAGTATGAGTGGGGGGAAAAAGACCTCTGGACTTGCATTGGCATTAAAGAAATGTTTTTAAACTTAAAAAAAAAACAGTTAGGAAAAGAGAAAACATACACTGGAAGTCAATAAATGAATAGTATATATATTTTTAACCTATTCTCTAGAAGGATGTGAGACTGTTAAGAAGACACGAGGTCTGGCATTGCAGTTATTCGTGTATACATCGTATGTATGTGGATGTGGGGCGGGAGGTACCGTAAAGGGACGTACCGAGACAACGGTCAGTTGCCATATGTTTTACTTAAAAGATTATGCCTTGTAAATTAATCCCTGAATCGTTTCTGATGATATGACTGAGGTTTAAATGCTGCTGTTGACTCAACGTTGAAGAAGTGTGGTGTTGTGGGTTTTTTTTTTTTTTTGTTTTGTTTTTAACAGTTCTGTCAGTCCTAATCCTGCCCTTTTTATAACACTCCTTAAGCCTCCATTGTTCATGTGCTCCTTCCCATCGGCGGTTTCCTGTCAGTCTCAGGTGGGGTCACAGGAAACCTCACGCTTGGCCACAAATCAAGTGAGAGCAGAATGCAAGAGCTCATCGATTAGCCGTAGGCAGTATGAAAGTTTAGACTCTTAACATTGTTTCTGTCTACCTCAGATGGCATCAGCCTATACATCCGGTTTGACATCGTGGTTTCAAATACGCCCCCAGACCTGAAGAAGTATTGAATGAACAAGTTTTCTCTCTTTTGCGACTTGTACGTTAGCCCAGCAGAAACTGTCCTTCCTTAAATTCAGCTGAATCGTTTTACCTTCAGAGATTTTTGTGTTTGAGGCTTTCCATCTACACAACTCGGCAGACTGCAGAGAAGAAGAAAATAAACTACGAAACCTTGAATAAGCCAAGTTTAAACTTTAGTGTTTTATTTTTTTTATAATAGTATTATACAAAAGTCTCAAGATCCTGTAGTCTTGTTTTGTCCAGTTTGTAATAACATCCATGTTTATTTTCCACCTTTTTTTAGGATAAAAACAAACCTGGCTTTCTCGAACCCAAGCAGAATGAGTATCACTGCAAACGTCAGCATGGGACGTTTTTAAGACTTAACTCTGCGCTCGGTTTTAGTGACGTCACTAAATACTGACGTTTGTGTGAAGGGACATTTAGTTCTGAATATTTACATTTATTTTGTGTGTATTATCTTTAGTTTGACTGATATAGATGATTAAAAAAGTGACTAACTGGTCGGCATCACATTCTCCCCTCGTCTTAATAACGAGACTATAAAATAAATCTGGATGTTAAAACTTTTGATAAAATGAGACTAGAGGTGGTTGAGTCTTTCACACAGGCACTGTATGTTTTATGGTCATTTTAAGCTTTTTTTCTCTTTTTTTTTCTCTTTTTTTTTTTATACTGTTCCAGGTTGTATTTTACTGTAGTTTTTGTTTTTTTGACTAGTTTGCAAAAGACAAAAAGCACTGAACTGATCAGTAGACCAGTGAGACGGGCACAAAGCTGATGATAATAAAGAAAAAATAAGGATTAAAAAAGTTTATAGTTCTTCACATGCGTATGTAACACATTGCTTTGAATTTTACACTTTAGTTCTACTTTCATGTTCTGCAGCTTTGTGTCATGTTATGACATAGTTTGAGACACTAAAAGGCCCCTTTATCTGACAGATATGCGTGAGAGGGGATGTACTAATGAATCAAACTTATTCATTCATATACTTGAAAAGCCACTCCATCATGTCAGCGTATACCCTGCTTACATACTGATGCCCATATTTTCTGGGTACTTTTAGTGTTTTAGACACCACGTAAGAGGATAACTATTTTATCTTGCAGTTTATGGTCACCAAGGGCTAATTCTTGATACCATTTCATTAAAAACGAAATAAAAAAAAAAACAGGTCTGGTTTATTTCGACAGATCACCGAGGCTGCTGTAGCCTTAATGTTCTGTCAGGAATAACCTCTAAATGCCTTAAACTCGTTACGCTCTCTCATTGCACATCATTTGTTTTTCATGTTGTCGTCTACCCTGTTTTGTGTCTTTCCTACCAGTGGGTTAAACATTAAAATGTGCTTGTCAGGTTTCACAAACTAAATTCCCTTTTGGGAAATTAATTAAAAACTGAAAATGATAGCCGGGTTTCTGAGGCAGAGCACAGCCGGTTACATTAAAAGTGTATTCTAACTTGGTTTTGCTTTGAAGTGAAATTGGTTTTACTCTGGCTTGTTTACAGATTTTACTTGTTTGCTTTACACTCACATGCACACGTATAACAGATTTAAGGGAACAGTTCTGCAGTGTGCTATGTTCCAATGATAATCTTTAAAAGAACAAATAAAGAGGCGGGTAGATCATGCATCTTTAAGTATCCCTCTCTCGTGGCACAGGGAGTACTTCTAAAAGTTATCTCCGTGGTCAGGACTGACATTCTGCGCCACCCAGACTGCAGTAAAAATGAAGAGTCCTGCAACTGAGTCACTGTTGTGTCATCTGCTGGCCGGTGTGTAGTTATGTCCATTATTTTGCAACATTCTTCTATCTACAATCAGCTTAAGGGGCTTATCGGTCCCCCAGCAAAGAGCCAGCCTTCCATATCATTTTATTCCGCTCAATATCAGAGTCACTGGCTGTGACGCGGCGGCCCTAACATATGATTGCAAAGTAAACGGCACTCTCCGCCACAGACTTATAGACGACATGCAGCATCAGCTGCAAACTTCACTAAGAAGCAATCTGATCTGTCCTGTAAACAGCCTCGGTGCTGCGTCTCCAGTCCAGTCCGTTGTCGTGATCACATGGGAACTGAAAAGGGGATGTTTCGATACCAATGTTACTTCTTGACAGATGTTCTTGGGTCAACTTTAGCAAAGTTGAGTGTTCAAAGTCTTGAGTGACCTTAGGGGAAATGTGCAATTTTTTTTTTCCATTTAATGAAGTCTCTCTGGATATTTTAATTATATATCATAGATGTATTTCAGTTGCTCAGTTAGCAATTCATACCAGCAACAAGGATGATTTTTAGAAGCATTGAGCCATGTTGCAAGAGCGATCATGTTGCCAAATGAAGAACAAATATCTCTGGAAGAGAAAAAAAAACCAACCTAAATCCTGTGGCTTGCCTGGATGTACAGCTAATCTGTTTTTTTTTTTGTTTTTTTTTTCCTGCAAAAAGTTTAGCCTTGTATCTGTAGAGCTCAGCCTTTTTCAAAAGCCTAGGTAGAAAATCATCAGCATAGATACATAACTCGCACGCAATGCGATGTGGATTTGACTTCAAACAGTGAACTGATGGTGTGTAGGTCACTAAAAAGGGCTAAACAGTCTTGAGGGCTTCTGTCAAGTTTGTGGGCTCAGTTTCAATACTTTTAACGATAAATGGACTTGTCATAGCTAAATATCTCACCTGGAAGTCAAACACATTCATCACTGGTTATGATGATAGTTGTTGAGAAAGTTAAGGTCATGGAATACATCGAGCTATTTTAACATGATTGGTTTAATGCACACCGTAAACACTCAAGTCATTGTGGAAGTCAATACTCCCTTTACCTCTTTGTGTGGTTATCTTACTGATATTAACAGTTGTGGGATAGTTAGGGATCCTCCTTACCATTCTCTGTTTCTGTAACCTTTCTGTTGGCATGCTCTGTACAAGGCCCATACCCATAAACCAAATCCCCACCTGCATTGGCGCTGAGTACTATTGCACAATGTGTATGTGAAGGGGTATGGACCTTAGTTCAATGTATGGGCATAAATGGAGGTGGAAAGGGACAATAGCCAAAACTGTTAATAAACTGTTAATTGGAAATATGTATATATATATATATATATATATATATATATATATATATATATATATATATATATATATATATATATATATATATATATATATATATATGAGGAGAAATGATATGTAAATGAGATTTTATAAATAATTTAAAGAATAAAATTATGAATAAAGTTTTGCTTTGAGTTTGTGGCATTATTGACCTATTAAATGCAGCGTTTACACAGGGTTCAACATCAGTTATGCACCTAACTGATGTTGACTATTTTAAATGGACAGATCATCTGTGTGCAAAAATGCAAAAATGTGTGGCTGCACTAACGTAACGCAGGGAATGTCATCCGCATAAAAACTTGCTGTTTGTTGTTTGTTTTTTTTGTTTTGTTTTTAAGCTTCCTACACCGCCAAACCAGCAAAGTAGAAAAGATCCACCATCCATCCACAGATGCTGTCTTCCATGCTGTGGCGCAGCTCAATGCCGAGTGGGTTGATTTTCCCATCGTGAACAGTAGATGGAGATACATACCAAAAGGTAGAAAGAATAAGCTCACACGGAGTTACTAATTCTCTCTTTTTTTTTTTAGAAGCCATTAAAAATAGCTTTATAATATTTGACAGTTAAAACTTGCATATTTTATACAAAGCAAGAAGAATCAGCCTATGTGTGTCTTTTTCACACAATCCAAGTTCATCTCTGACCTAACTGTACTCCCATAATAATGCAGTTTAAGAGGATACAGAAAAGCACACTGGGTCTGTGGTAATATAGTTGTTTTGCCAAACTGTGAAGTATAATGAAATAGTCAATAAATGTACAGACAATAGAAAGCAAAGGAGAAAGGGGTCATTCTGAGGGGTTTCAGGCTATTTGAAGGTCTGCAGAAGAACTTCTAATAAAACATAATGCACCTAGGAGTTTTTGTGGACAGATTTTAAAATCAAGATATTATGAAGCGCTGCACAGCAAACTGTTCAATTTAATCCAGTAAGAGTTTTGCTTATGTGCCTTTGATTACACTGCCTGTTCTTTTCTTTCTTTCTCAATCTGAACGACAGGCAGCTGAGTAAAAATCACAAGTTAAGGAAAGGATTTGATACAATTCTTTTTTTTTAATGTCTGGTCCTACAAAACTAACCTCATTTAGTTCAGATCCACATGGTATCATTTATCAATAACAAGAGGCTCATTTTGGAATTGGCACACGTTTGGGATAATCCTCCAGGTGTATGTTTTGGCAGACAGGTCTGGTGCACCCCGAGAGTGTAGATAACCCACCACACTGGGAATAATGATGGACCAGCGCCCGCCTCCAGTAAACGGCTGTAATGTAGCTGGAGCTGAGACTATACTCAATCAGGTAATAACAGAAACGGGTATTAGTGGAGCTGCTCCAGTAAGTGGAATGCTGAGTGAGTTCCAGCAGTGTCCCTGTATCATCCTCTCCACTGGGATATGTCAGAAATGTGCTGACTAACAGTCTTGCGTGCCTTGAGGAGTGAGAAAATGCTGAGAATAGAACAGCGCTGTTCAGCAGGACAGGAAGGTAATGGCAGATGACATACGTCTTAGCCGTGAATTGTATTACTCACCAGAATGAAGTAGTATCGAGACCATAGTAATAATCACTGCATGAGCATGTGCACAAGTATTTTCACCATTTTCACCAAAACATGTACTGTAAGTTGCATATAATTCACCTGATCTCAGCCGACCAAACTTAAAAACAACGGCAAATCAAAGAGAACAGAGAAAGCAATAATTCCAATTAGGGACAAAGGTAAAAGCAGAGGTGCAGGTATAGCTGCTTATGCAAAGTCCCTTTGTGATGGGGGCTTATATATCCCAGCTGCAAGGTCTTTAACAGCTCGCTGCATTCTGTGGGGTTACAGAGTTTAAATCTGTCTGCGGAAACAGCTAATGTGGTTTCTTGAATTAGTGTATTACCAGAGTTATTATTCGTATGAGGCAGATTTAAAACAGCACACATATTTTAGCATATTGATAGTCCCTGGATCCAATCCAGACTGATATTAGAGAAGAATGTCCCCGTGTCTCCACAAGTCCCATTTAAATATTATGCCTGATGTCATCAAGACACAAAAAAAAGAACAGTTTTGGACAACTCAAATAAATTATCAAAGGTCAATATCATCCATCCTTCTAATTTCTATACCTGCGAGGTTCCATGCAGGTACGCAGCAGGGCCGGAGCCTGTCCCGGCGGTCACCGGGCATGAGACAGGTTACACGTTGAACATTGTGGCAGTCCTTTACAGGGAAACGAAAGACAAACAGCACAAACAACCAGAGATCCTCACACGCCAACAAACTATTTAGAATGTCAAATCAACCCCATAAATGTAATCTGGCAAAGTGCAGATCGTAAAAACATATAAAACAAAACTGAAAACAGGGTTGGTATGACTGTTCACCTTACCCATGTCATCTTGTATCGCGTGCATTTCCTCAACATTTCATTTATTTATTCGCCTCAATTAAGGAAAGAATAAACAGAAGTATTTTTCTTTATTTAAAAAATTGTTTTAAATATTGTGTTTAGCTTTAGTCTTTAATCTTAAGAACGACAGAACAAGTCAGAAATCTGTGTCTCATTATTCACTTAGATATGAATTTTAACATTTGAAACCATTTAAAACTTGTAACAAATGAAACATTAATGAAACAGAAAACTCTGCTGTAGTGCCAATGAACACAAATCCTATTTCATTTCTTTAATTTCACACAGCAGTGATGTAGTTCAGCCAAAGAGACAGAACTTGTCAGTAAGTTATCCCCCAAAAAAAATTTTGATTTTGTTGCATCTGTTTTAATGATGTTTTAGAAACCTTAACCATGGAAGTGAATAGAAAACAAAAGACATTTCAAAATAAAATGAGCTTAAAACAGCTCTGGGACATGACTGCAGACGTGTTGTGTGTTTCACTCCCCCACCGAGTTCCCTCTGACCTTCAGCTGTGGTCCTGGTTAAATGTGATACAACAGTACTCACGCGTCTATTACATGAACTGTGGTAACGATGTTTCTTCTAATTATTTTCATGTCCATGAGCACATTTTGCTGTGAAACTGGGTTTACGGTGACTCAGTTACTCAGACCTGAAAAAGATTTCAAGCATTACAAACGCTTCTGTCTTAGGGTGACTTTGAAAAGCAGGTCAATGCATTTATATAGTGGACTACATGACTGTAGCTATTTATTAACTGTTTATTAACTGTTTATTAACTGGTTGGCCAAGCTGCTCAGTGCTGCTGCTTGAGTCTTCATTAGGACTGTGAACGTGGATCATGTTGTACTTGTTCTGAGGTTTCTGCGCTGGCTTTCTGACTTTAAAATACTGTTGTTGGGTCATAAAATTGCAATTGCTTTCAGGCCAAAATACATTCCAGCAAGAGACAGAAAGAAAAACTGGAAAAGGAATAATATAGCACTTTTCAACACGGAAGAGCAAATAAAACTATTTGATTCCAGTCCACCTTTCTTATCCATGTGTTGTGTGCCTTTGTTGAGATCTCCGTACAGGTTCTAACAATCGTGCAAATATACACAACTATGTCAATCACCTCAGGAAATCAACAATAGACTTACTGAAAAGTCTGCAAATTCCTCCAAATTCCTTCAAAACTGGATGAGAAACACACACACACACACACACACACACACACACACACACACACACACACACACACACACACACACACACACACACACATATATATCATACAGTTACAATCACATCACAGACAGGAACATCCTCTGGTTGGCGTCTTTTGTCAGCGTCAGGCTTCACTAATGAACTCCATCCAGCGACTCCTAATATGTGAGGTTGTATTTGCTGCCATTTTCATTTAAATTTAAAGTAAAACTAAATACACAAATAAATAATTAACAAACAAAATAAATAAATCGAACCAAATGCAAACTTAATTTAAACCCTTTTGTATTTTTGGACAGTCTCGCAGGCATCGCCTCAGCCAATGAAAGTCCTGAGAGGAAGACGTCTCCCTTTCTGTTTGACAGTCTCGGCTTTGCTCTGTCACTGAGAAGACTAAGTTGGTACAAGCTACTTCCTAAGATGTGCATGTCAACATGTTCACTCTATAACCTGCATACCAAATTTGTTTCAATTTTGGCAAAAAAATAGGATGCTTTATTGTCATAACTACAAAACTACGGCTGCCTCACGTCAGACTTTGATGTTAACACAACTGCCCTCTGAAATAGCACGCATGTGATACTCTTCGGCATATGTAATCTGTCTCAACAACAACAGAGGATCTATTCGTGGGACCATATTAAAGTGAGAGAGTTCATTTAGGCAGAATGGAAGTTATCAAAGCTGTTATTGCTTATTTCCTCTACTGCTGCCAATTGATTCTTGCCGCTCTGCCAAGGCTGTCCTGAACTTTGGACGCTTGCCCAAAATACATCCCCCCATCATGCATGCTCATAGGCAAAAAGCCACATGAATTATGTTACCCTCAATGTTATTCTCATTGAATAGTCCCACATCAAACATACACCCAGTCGAGGAGTTACACATTTCCGTTCTGAAAATCAGAAGTGACGACAACACTCGATCAGTCTGTCGGCTCATGCGGTGACGTTTTGATATCTAGGCTCCACTCCAATAAGTCCTCACTTATTAGACTTATGTGGCGATATGGGGGTGATTGATAGAGTAAGAGGTGGACAAACCCCCGTGATGTCACCAACAGGTTTTCTGAAGAGTGCTAATGAAGCCTCGTTTTCCTTGTACTGCATGGTGTCATGTTGATAATGTTCAGTTACAGTTTTTTACCTTTTGTAGTATTTAAGTACATACTTTACATTCTGAAATTTTTTTTATTTTTATTAATTTATGTAAATATTTTCACCATGGCCCTTGAACGAATTTATAAGTTGTTTCTTTTAGGTATGCACTTTGTTTTTAGAGAGAAATGTATTTATTGTGTAGCACCGAGGGTTTGAGAGTAACGTAATTTGGTTCTCTGTATGTACCTCACATGTGGTAGAATTTACAATAAACGTGACTTTGACTTGACTTTGACTTATCTGGATGTGACCAGTGCAGAAGAATGCAGCTGAGGTTTAACAGCTGTCTGAATTGAGTTTGGCGTCTACAGTTAAGATTCGGACTATTGTTTTGAAAAATGAACGGCACTGAAATCATTCCTTTGCAAGGCTTTTGTCAACAGGCTATGGCACAAGTTTAATTTACTCTCCTACACAATACAATCTCTGCTTTGACTCATCGTAGTTGCTCTATATACTTCACCTGCTCATTTCTGCGATCGGTAACCAACAGCAGCAACCGCCAGTACCGCCCCTTGGTCGGGAAGCCCTACTGATTATTTTCACACTCTACATCTTTCTAGACGTGGGTCTGATCTATGAGCGAATATCTTTCAAATTTGTATGCCGTTCCTTCATTCCTTGACACTTTTTTTTTTAACAGTACCATGCTATAATAAAAATAAAATAGTGCATACTATCCTATCCTTCTTTGATAAATGTTATCTAACATTGGAAGCCCCTTATCGGTATTGCTCATATTTATTTCATTCTTGTAATTCTGAAACGACTGCTCTTAAATACAGCATCTCTTTCCCAACTGAAGTCCCAAGCCCTTGTTTTAGAGGCTGTGACTGCATTCATGCTCAGTGATTTAATGAGGCAGTACAACTGCCTAAACTATTCCATTTTTTCCATGTCACTATTTCCCTCTTTCCCCATGGAGCTTGCTGATTAGCTGCCCCTGGCTTCTTGGACTGCATTCAAAACTCTGCCAGTGTAAATGGCAGCATTTTCTCGCTCGTCCCTGACTTTCCCAAGGTCAACTGAATCATCACTTCAAGCAACCTTGATGTTGCCTCGTGTATTTGCTCCCAATAACTCAAATGACTCACTCACAGCAGTAAAGCTGGTTTCACTGCATGTAAAGAAGCTTTTTTATTGTCTCTATAATTAACATTCATCAAAGCCAATTCAATTTCAATTTTGTTGAGGAATTCAACAAGTGGACTTTTGGAATTGTTCTGACAATAAAGAAAACAACTTTAAAATGAATTTGTAATGTTTAAAACTGTGAGAGACACACGTATCTACTAAAATTCTCTGTGATATTTGATCTAAGCACACAACAGTTTGCAGGACAAATTAAACAAAATATAAATATATTATTATGATAGACAAACAGTGTATTAGACACTGTCAGATTGGCTTAAACTGGTAAAAGCAGGAGGGATTATAAATAACACTTTCAAAAGTAGTTAGTGCACTCATGAAAGTAAGCAAGTAGATAAAAGAGAGCTGGAATGGGACACGTGGTCCAAAGGGTACAGATATACGTCCCTGACAGAAAGAAAGAAAGTTTTTTTTTTTTCTATTTATATGTTTATTTGACAGGGACAAATGCAGGGACAAATCCTGATAAAAACAACAAATACTGAGAATCTGCAGCACAAAAAACAAACATTATATTATAAACATATATTATATTATAGTTATGTTATATTACGTATTTGTGCTGCAGTGTTACGCTGCAGCAACAGGCCCTAGAGAGCTCAGGGGCGTTTTGCAGAGGATGTTGCCCTCGTGCAGGTTCAAGTCCCGGCCTGTCGCTCTTTCCCGCGTGCCCCCCTCCATACCCATTTCTTGTCCATATATTTTAATTAAAGGCCGCTAGTGCCAAAAAGGTCTTTAAAAAACAATCCAGCAACAAATTGATAATAAGATAGTATGCCATTCACATAACTAAATCATTATGCAAAACAAAAAAATATGTATACAATTACTCCCATCAATTACTGGCAAAGTAATTTGACAGTTTTCATGTCAGGTCAGTGTCCATAGTGTCGTTAGATGATGTTATTGCTCTGATATCATTTTAACTTCTTTTCAACTTTACATGGGAAGTTGTGGAAAGTAAAAGAAAGTGATTTCAACTTTAACTCCAGATTTTGAGTCTAGTTTTGGACCATTATGTTTTTCATGTCCTTTTCTTGGCTATTCGCTTTTGGTTTTTCTTTTTAGTCCTGAACACTGAAACAGTGCTTCCGTTTCCAACAAAATACTTTTAAGTAGCAGGGATTTTCTGCATTGAATCCAACTAAAACTACATTGTGGAGCACACTCGACATTAGGAACCTGTTACGTGTCTTGCAAGATGGTCCCACCAAGGGATAACGCTCGAACTTATCCCTTGATGAGACCATCCATCTTTCCTTTTGACAACACCACAATGAATTTGAATAAAAACTATCAAGATGTAATCAAAGTTAAGACCTGTGGCTGTAATTTAAAAAGGTTTCACAAACATATGCCATTTTTCATTTAGGAATTACAGCAATTTAAAATCAGTACCTTAGTTTTCAGGGGCTAACAGATATTTAGACGATTGACTGAAAAGAAACTCGGTCAGGTGTTGTCCATTCCCTCATTAATTTAAGACAAATTAAGCAAATGAAAGTCTGTCGGTCTGGAGCCGATATCAGGTACTGAGTTGATAGTTGGCACATCTGCCAAAATCTACAATCAAGAGACCTATTTATGAGTGTAAATACCAACCAATAACAGGAAAACCGGATTAGATTTGGTCAGAAACATCTTTGGACAAATGACATCAAGATAAATGTGTATCTGAATAATCCAATGATCCAAGGCATGTAGCGGTGGAGTACAAAGGCAAAATCTGTCACTCTCCAATTACCTCTGGAAGCAACTGTGAACATTGTTAAGGTAGAATTGGTTTAAAAGTGATCATTTCAAAAAATATTTTTCATTTTCATGGCTCATTTTTACATTCTATTAATTAAAAAAATGTGTCTTACAATAATATGAAAATTAAAAAAAAACAAAAAACAATTGTTCTACTCAAGGTGAGGGAAATGATTTATATCCTTCTCTGTCAGTCAACCAGACCTCTGCTTGATTCTATGGTTGTTACGTGCAGTCGCCTCATTCATACTTTCTGCACATGACCAGTGTTGTAGGTAGCAAACAGGCTCAGAGGCCACGAGTGCATCTACATAAATCTGCCCTGGGTTAAAAAATAAAAGAAAAAAAGAGTATCTGTATACAATACAACAACAGCCTAAAAAAGAGTGGACTCTGCAAGAAGGAATTAGTTAACTTTGGTGTGGCATTTCCAACAAATGACCTATTGGCAAGTCAATGGAGTTGAATGTTAAAGACACGGGAGTTCCGGCAATGCAAATGGTGCTCAACAGCCATTGGTTCAGCTGCGTTCGAGGAGCGTGTCTTATTGATAGGACAATTGAGAGAATAGAAGGGACTGAAGAGAAATGCCATGTAAGGTGTATTTCTGTTGGACACATAATTATAGATGAGAATGTAATTGGAGGTAAGAAGGAGGAAGCGGAGCATTTTGGCTGTATGCTCTCAAAATTCATCTCATTTTTGCACATTTTCCTAACATCCCCCCACTCCACCTTTAAGTTGAATTTGTGTGTGTCCTACCGATGTCCACATCCATGTTCATAAATGAAAGGGTTAATAAAAGTACTCAGGGAAGCAGTCCTGTTAGCATTCACTTCAAACAGACCACAATACCTCGTTCAGTAATGCTACTTTACACTTTCCCTAGAAACCCCAAGTCTGGTGTTCAAAAGTAGTTGAATAATATATTGTGGCTACAATATGATTTATACTATTTGACCCGAAAAAAGAGAAACGCTCCTTATAATTTACTTGTCTAAGAGCAGTAGAGTGACCACTGTGTCTGCCGACAGTCCTTTCTTTACTTTTCATCACTGTCTGATTAGAGAGTCTTAATAATTACAAACCATGTTTGTCCTTGCCATTGAACGCTTTCTTTTCTAAACCTTAACCCTGCTTTTGAACAGCAACTTTCTTTTTAAGCATGTGCATCAAAAACTTTGCCTGAACGCTTCACGTGTTTTTCCATTATAAGGCGGGGCTATCATCTATCATCTTAAAGTTATACTTTACAATTTTGAAAGATTTATGTTCTGCAGATAGGTTTAATCTGGATTTTGGCAAGAGTTAGAATATGACATAGGTAAAAGTGTTACATGATCATTTTCTTGTCAGCAGCACATGCAGTATATTTTTTAACAGTTCTTCACAAGTCTTCATTCACACTACCTGCTATCTCTTGTCTGAATTACAGTACACGTAGGAGATGATAGGTGTGTTTTGTGTAAAAAAGAAAAAAAAGAGTCAAATAACACAGTAGATGCCCCTTGTTTAAGTGGCTGCATACAGAGCTGTCAAAGAAGGTAGATGACCACTGTGAGTTTACCAATTCTCTGTGACTGAAACCTGAGGATTTATTAAACCAGATAATGCAAAGAAAGCGTATTTGTGTTTAACTTGCTTTTAAATCCATCCTCCTATATAGTTCCTTTGTGTATTTTTGTTTTGTATATTTTCCACATTGGCTTGATTTTTTGGATGACTGGACGAACAAAAGGGAATTCCGAATTATGATGACTTTTTTTTCATTTTAATGCTTTGTAAATGCAGTTGTAGCACCAATACAGAAATGGCAAATTCAACAATAAATAAACTATTTGGTGATTAAGCATACTACTCCCTATGAGACACATTTTTTTATTTATTTATTCAATAGCATCATGGCATTTTCATAACTAATTTTATCCTATAGTAGCATGGTGTTTTCATAGGTCAGATAAAGCGTGTAAAAATGTTGTAAACGTGATTAATTGGAAAATAATCCTCAGTCAAGCTATAGTATAGTGTTACATTGTACTCCTACATGTTTTTTTTTTTTTTGTTTTTTTTTTTTACCCTGACTCAATCACATTGTTAGATTTCTCATATTGCAAACAGCAGTCACCCTACTGGAGTTGGCAGCAGCGGCGGCCGCACATCTCCCCTCAGTATTTGTTTTTCATCTCTTACTCAATAGAAAAGGTCAAGCAAATTATTTTCAAAGACTACTAATGAAACATGAATTATATTTAACTTAAGATCTTCAGCTGCTCAAAACTGACTACACAAACAACATTTACATAGCAAAAGCTTTTCTTCTCTTTTTGCTTACTTCAGAAGGACTGTTGTATAATCACGAGCTCATTTGAATTTTCCCCCTTTTTTGCCTTCACTTTGTATTCAGCAGATGTCTTTGTTTGCGGCTGACTACAGTCGACAAGCCCTCTTATAGCACAAAACTTAACCAAAGAAAGATGATTGGAAAATAGATGCTTTAAAAAAGAAAAATTGTGGGGAACATCCACACAGCAAGTCTCAGGATTCATTCTTCATTTTGATCTTTTTGTGTATTTTTAGCCATTTTCACATGGAGACTGTGGTATGAAGGTGCACTGGAAATCCCTGATTCAATCCACACAAGTGTTTTGCCGTTCCACCTTAGAGCAATTCAGAAAGCACAGCAGGGCAGAAAAAAGGTCCTGCAGAGGTTGAAGGAACTGCCTTGATTGGGACTTTCATCACCTCATCATTCTCACTTTATTCCAGCACAACAAATCTCTGCGGAAACATTTTACACACTTCTTTAATGGAAAAGAAAATGGAACATTATTTTCAGATTCCCACATTAAAGTCAGGTGGGTGGTTTGATTCTCGAAGGTGTAGTCAGTTTAAGTGCGCACACAAATGGAACATCCTTCTGGCTTAATCTGTCTTAATAATAAAGTGCCTGCTTGTGTATACAAGACAGGATTTTCTCTTTACGCTTGCCTTAAGCCTCATTTAGGAAATATACTGTACAGCTGGGAACCATACATAATGAAGAAGTTGTGGCACATACACAGCATGCGTGTCATGAAGATTTCAGCAGGACATCTCTGAGCTTATACAATCACTTGCACATTCGTACACACAAATCAAGCGACTTTCTTTTGCTGTCACCCTGCGGAAGATGCAAGAAAGTGCTTTTGATCATTAAACAGCACGCTGAAGACGGAGATAAAGAAAACCATACAAGGGAGAAATGTTTTGTAAATTGTTATATAAGACGAGGATTACGTAAGCCCTGCAAGGAAGATTTCATGCTATATGTCAGTTCTGGCGCCGGAGGACACACCGGAGTAGAAGACCCGCAAGTGTCAAAGGAGAATTTTATGTGTGTGAATGTGAGACGTATGTAAGAGAGAGGATTCTTTGCAGCCCCGTGTGCATATGTTAAAAACTAAGATAGAGAACAAGTTAGGCTTTTGATTTATTGATAGTGAAGAGCCATGGGGCGACATCTGCAGATCATGTGAAGTGATGAGAAATAATAAGATGAATGAAGTGCAGTGATGCAACAGAGAAGAAATGGAAATTAAGGAATAAACCCCCAAATGGGAGAGTAAAAAGACGGCGAGGTAGGAGGAGATGAAGATCAATGGAAGCAGTCAGCTGAAGAGCTTAAAGGGCTGAGTGAGCCGCTGATATAGAGTGATGACGGACAGATGTGTCGACAGATGGAGAGACGAGGAGTGACAGTGGAAGAGCCCGAGATACTGTGGGAATGCAGAAAATAAAGCGGCTGGGAGAGAAGTAGAGCACAATAGAAGGGCGGAAGTGGAAGACTTGTTGTGAAGTTGTGGAGCATGAACGCAGATAAATGACAAACGATAGCCCACACCCACTCTCTGGCGACTGTGTCAAGAGCATCCACTGTCCTGTTTTCAGCAACAATTATTTTGGCTCAGTCTGTGTGTTGCTTGTTCTGTGGTACTTCTGTTTCAGAACGTAAATTAAAATAATGATAATAGTGACAAAGAAAGTTTTCTTTCTTTTTCATTTTTATGCTTTGATCCCTTCAAAAAAAAAATACAGTTTAGAAAAAGAAAATCTGAATGTGTCAATCTCCATGTTCATGTATTTTAAATTTAAAAAATAGGAGAAAAAAAAAAACAACAAAACAAACAATAGTCTTTTTACTCCTTTCAATGTTGGGAAGCCGATACAAGAACAATGCATCTCTTCACAGAGTTGCTGGTCGAATTTTATACTGAAATTAGTGTAAAACTGATGAGAGTGGGAAAACACACTGACATCAGCTCTGCGTTGGTGCTCCGCAATGCTCAGTTACGACTGTGAAAACGTTTTGTATGAAACATGAGCCGTCAAAGAAGGAACAATGTTTCTAACGCGGGACAGTAAAGTCACTGTGCTTTTTCTCTTCACACATACCACTTGAGCGGATTTTACTAAGCTAAGTGTCTTGATTTCCTCGCGTTCCCTCACACAAACAGAACAAATAACCTTACTTTCAGTTTCTCTTCTGTTTTCTGTTTTCCTTTTAAAACAGAATGTGGTTTTGTTTTCTCTGTCTTCCATCGTTCTATCTGGTTTGAGACTCAAGCCTGGTTTTTACGACTTGACTGTGAAACAGAAAAACCAAAGAAGCAATGATACATGGATTTGCCTCTGACGACTACATCCAAAAAGACAAAAATATGACCAACGGTAATTGTAAAGTTTTGAAATGATAAGTCAAATGAAATGTCAAATGCTCATATGTGTAGGATATAGTAAAAATCTTAATAGATAAAGATAAAAAAGAAGGAGAAAGTATTTCCTCTTTCAATTTAACTCTGTAAGGCCTGCTGTTGCAAAATTACATCAGTTTTAATTCAATTCAATTCAATTCAATTCAATTCAATTTTATTTATATAGCGTCTATTACAACACAAGTTGTCTCTAGGCGCTTTCCAGAGACCCAGAACATGACCCCCGAGCAATTATTACATAAACAGTTTTAGCTGTACCAAAAACAAGCCTATCGTAGCACTGAGGTAAGTAAAATCCCTGAATAATGTTTTTGGTGATTAATAGAATGTCTTTAATTACTAATGTATTGTTAAATCCATGCACCAATTTATATTTTCAGCTTGTTATGTCTTTGTTGCAGTTTTACAACATTGGGTAAGAATAATAGTCACATATTGTAAAATACTTACTTATTACTACTAAAAATCTAATCTATTTGATTAATTGCAATTTTTAAATGTTTTTGAATGTTTAAAACAGATTTGCGTAATTCTGAATGATTCATTGTGGTTTTTCAAGCCCTTCCAGTAGCAGTATTTGAAACTTTGGCTGTATTTTATCTGTAAAAATACATATACAGCTGTTTTTCTGGACTTTGTTTATATATCACATAATTAGCGATCATTTGCACTGGAATGATTCAGACTTTAGCATTCTAGCGTTTAGCACGCATTTTTTTCAAATAAAAGGAACTGCTATTTGGAGTACCACTGTGCATTAACATGTACATGTCCCACCAGTGCGTCTTGGGTCTGCACCAAAGTTTTAATTTAATTTTAATTTTATTTTTTTTGCCCAATAAATTTAGATTAATAAAACGTATGACAGCTGTGTGATATTTATTATGAATGTGAATATTATTGATATGATATTTACTGTTATAGAGCTTTGTAAGCAATCCACAGTACAAATAAACCCTTAGCGGTTCAGTGTATTTGTTTGACAGTGTGAGTGCAAATACACAAACTCTGCTCCCATCCAGGCCCGATGTTTCAATATTCCAACATTTCTGTAAAAACTCACTAAGACATAAAAAATTTAGGTAACCCTTCAATTTCTGCATCAGAGGCCTCCTTTAACATAATTAAGGGGTGGACATTTTTTTTTTTTTTTTTTTTTGGTTTAAGTTTTTTCTTTGTAGGGCACATAAATATAACCTTTTTCCTTTTTGTCCACCTCTTCTATTGCATTGTTTTTAAAGTCTGCTCCAAGGTAATTTTGATTGCTGTTGGTATTTTTGCAGCATTGCTGCTTTGGAAAGTTTTGACCTGCTGACCTCTCACAGAAATAACAGAACAGTCCGATACTGTTTAGCCAAGTGTCCAGAAGACAAAACATTTTGTTTCTCAACAACCAGCTGTAACTTTCTTTCTGTATAAAATCTATGAAATACTGCAGTCTTGTCATTCCATCACATACAGTCGCTGTGTCTTATGGACTCACCCCACAATCATGAAATAAACAACGCCTTAAAATGCAGACGTATCTATTTCTTTATTTCAGTTTCATTAGAAATGATTTTAATCTGGCTTAAAGATGCATACGTATACACGTGGACGTATACACATGTGGACAAATTTGCTGGTATCCTGCCATTAAAAAAGGAAGAAAAACCTACAACGGTGACAGAAATAACTTGAAACTACCAATAAGTAATGATAAATAATAATTTACTGACAAACTAATAAAAATCAGATATTGGTTTTGAATTGGGGTTCAGCAGAATCATTAAAAAAAAAAAGAAATAATGAAACTGGACAAACTTCTTTGTACCTCTTGAAAAGATAAAAAGAATTTAAAGATAGTGTCATTTAAAACTAAAGTGTATCCGGTAATAAGCATCACAGGCGTCTTCAATCTTGCAGTCAGTCAGTTTGACTGTTTAAAGGGTGAAAAGCCATCGCTTTGATGTTTGAGGCGATCATACAGAAAAAGGTAAATGTTATAAGACCATCTACATGCCGCTTGCTGTTCTAATAACTACGGTTGTAACTTTCAGAAGTTTAGGGTGTATTGAACTCTGGCCAGCTGACCTGGACATGGCTAGAGAAAAATTGATGACAAATAAAAGAGGTGGATGATACATATGGTAACCAAAGAACCTCCGAAGCGCTTCCAAAGAGATTCAAGGTAAACTCCAAGGTCAACGTAGATCAGTGTCAGATCGCACCATCTGTCACTGTTTGAGCCAAAGTGGACTTAATGGAAGATGACTGAGGAGGACACCACTGTTGAAATCAAATAATAAAAAAGCCAGACGGGAATCTGTCATTATGCATATCAACAAGCCTCAAAGCTTCTGGGAAAATGTTCTTTGGAAAGATGAGGCAAGGCAGGTTTATTTGTATACCACATTTCATGTACAACACAACTCAAATTGCTTTACATAAAAACATTGAAAGATGCATTCAAGAGTAAAAGAGTTTTAAAGCAGAATAAATAAAGACAGGCAAGTTAAAAAGAATAATACAAATGTGGTGCAAGAAATAAAGGTACACTGTGGTAGATTACTGAAATTCAGTAAATAAAAATATATAACTGGAGCTTCAGCTCAATGTTCACAGATGCAAAAATTAAGCATTGAAGAAAAAGAAAAAAGGATGAGGTTAAGTTATGTTTTTGGGCTGCTTATGTGCAGGTACAATGAAGTCTCAAGACTATCGAGGCATTCTGGAGCAAAACGTGTTGCCCAGTGTCAGAAAGCTGGGTCTTTGCTACAGGTAATGTGTGCTCCAAGAGAATAATGATCAGAAACATTCAGCTTAAAAACAGCTAAGAATAGCTGAGAAAAATCTCTATTCTGAAGCGGTCCTCTACGAGTCCTGATCTCAATCCTAATGAACACTTGTGGAAAGACCTGAAACAAGCAACCTGGAGAAGAAACTCTTCAAACCCGAAGCAGCTGGAACAGTGTGCTCGTAAGTAGTGGACCATAATACCTGTCCACAGGTGCAGAATCAGTTTTGTCCAGGCCAGTTTCATTATTATTATTATTTTAAATGATTTTGTAGGCAGCACGGTGGCTTAGTGGTGAGCACTGTTGCCTCACAGCAAGAATCCTGGTTCGATTCCTGGCCTGGGTCTTTCTGTTGCATGTTCTCCCTGCATGTACCCTCCGGGTACTCCGGCTTCCTACGACAGTCCAAAAACCTGCAGGGTAGGTTGATTGATGCATCTAAATTGTCCCTAGGTGTGAATGTGAGCGTGATTGGTTGTTTGTATGTGGCCCTGGATAGACCGGCAACCTGTCCAGGGTGTACCCCTGCCTTTCGCCTACTATGTGTTGGGATAGGCTCCGACAGACCCCCGTGACCCGGAGACGGAGTATAATGTATAATATATAATGGATGGATGATTTTGTTGAACAACTATTAAAAAACAATGCCTGATTTTTCTCAATATTCTGTAAGTTATTTATTTCACAAAGTCTGCTGTTGCAATGCCAACCTCCAACCAGAAAACTACGACCGACGCTAAATGCCTGTGGGATCATTTCATTGTCCATTATGGGATACCAGGTTCTGATTTTGAATCTAAGCTGATGCAGGACCAGGGTTGGAGACCACGGATTTACATGACAACAGCTTCCAGGAGCAACCAGATAAACTATCTGCATTGTTTACCAAAACATAACTTCACTCAGGGAGAGAAAACAACAAAACATTTAGTCATATGTATCTGGTTTGAATTGAATAAATTCATGATTAAATTTGATTTACAATTAAAATCCTGAATAGCTACAAAACAGTAAATATGAAAAACACGTTCATTATTTTTCTTGTCACGCGAAAGAATACAATGTTGACAGATTTGAATGATTAAAATGCATTATTTATTAAACTTTTCACATTAGCAAATGCATTTCTTAAAGGTTGATTGTCTGATGTTTAGTTAAGACGTGAAACTCTTGTGTCTTGATCCTGTTTTTTTTTTTCTCGTGTTTCTGTTATCGTCTGCTTCCTGATGTGGTCTTCTTCTTCTTCTTCTTCTTTTTGTTGTTGGCCCGTGTTGGTTTTCTCTGAGAGCCCTCTTCTGGCAGCGATGCTTGTGTTGGTTCATGATAAAGTTCTCCGTACCTGGTTCTACTGTAATTCTCTGGGTCAGGAAACTCATCGAGGACATCAAATTGCACGTTGGATTCGTCCGTTGGTGCAGACATCTTTTCTGGAGTAAAATCCTCAGTCTGCGTGGAAAGTGTTTTCTTTGCAACACTAACCTGTTTTTGGACTTTTTCTTTTACACAAGATTCAGGTGCAGCTGCACTTACATCAGACTTGATTTTTGCCGTCACCAGGGTAGACTTTAGTTTCATATTGAGCTCTGCCACCTTCCACTCAAGATCTTCTGTCGCCTCTTTCTTTTCTTTCAGTTTAGAGACCAGTTGAAGATTAGTGCTGGCCTTCTCTTTGAGCTGTTTTTTCAGGTTTTCCAGCTCAGCGAGGGCCAGCTTATGGGCCTCTGCAGATCTGGACTCAGCCTCTTGCTTAAGTCTTTTGGAAGACTGCAGATCCTCAATTTTTACTTTGTATTGCTGAAGTTTGTTTTCAAGAGCTACATTAACTTTTCTTTGATCTTCTGAAGTCACTTCCACCTCGGACAGCTTCTTCCAGTACATCTCACAGTTTTCTTCTGCAGCAATTCTACTATCTTTTTCTTTTGTAAGAAAGAAGTTCTTTTTTTGCAGCTTTTTCGTCATGATTTCTAATTCGCTCATGTGTTTGGTCTGCATGTACTTGTTTTCTGCTGGTCGTCTTGGGCCGCGTGCAGATTCCAGGATACGGAAATCCTCCTGGTCGTTCTCTAATTTGTAGGTTTCAGATGACTGCGAGGGCATCTGATCCCTCCTCACATCTCCTGCAAGGTGACGGTCACGGGGACCCTTGTGAGGAAAGGGTGATTTTTTAATACAGCTTGAGGACCGAGTTGCATCACTTTGGGCTGGTTCCTCTTCATACGTTAAACCTTCAGAGTGGTCAAGTGTATTTGGACCGCAGACTTGGGCGCTGTTTCCTGACTGATCATCCTCTGTGTCAGGAGTCACAGAGGCACCACAGGCCTGGGAGGTATCTTCTACATGTAAATCCTCTGAGCGAGGGGTTACAGAGGCAGATGAGTCCAGCGATTCGTCGTCATTGATCTGGTGTTTTTCTAAGCTTTCAGTTGGAGCTCCTTGATCGATGGGGGGCTCTTCCTCATTTGTTTTACTAAAGTCATCATCCGTGTAAATCATCGTATTGTCAAAGTCATCTCCAAATTCTCCTGCTTCTATTGCTTCTTCCACCATGTCGCCCCACAGACAGTGTTCAGAAGATGTCTCAAAGTCGCTCATTTTGATGGTTTTTGTTAGTTCAGAGCTTGTGAAAGCAAGTGACAAATGTTTTTCTCTGTTGATTTGAAAGAGTGTGTTGAGTCGTCCAAGGCTGTCAGAACTCTGAAGAGGTTGTTAGATTTGGAACAAATTAGAACATCGATGTCCTGTGATGTCATAATGCCCTTTGATGCATCATCATCTGGGAAGTTCCGTAGCCAGGACAAAACACAGTCACATGACCAAAATGGAACACATGTCACATGATCAAGATAGAATACATGTGACATAGGTCTCTCTCTCTCTCGCTCTTATGTTTCATTTATATATATATATATATATATATATATATATATATATATATATATATAATTCATACATTGAAACAAGGAAGAGCTTTGGATATTTGCAGAAAACAGGTCTCACTCACTTAATCACGGTCAGTAGTCATGATTTCTGCATCACGGGATCACTCAACAGCAGTGTTGGCTGCAGTGAGCACGTGGACAAACCTGAAGGCTTTTAGTAGAATTAATTTAGTTTAAAATTGAAATGTTGTTCATGAAGAAAGTTAAACACTGCATTCCAGCACAACGTGATCAATCCAAGAGATGTGGCTTTGGCGTCATAGTTTGGGGCTGTTTGCCTGCAGCTAGGCCAGGAAGGCTTGCCATCATTGATGAAAGCATCAGTTCTAATTTAAACCAGATAAATGTAAAGTGAAACTGCCTGTCTGTGAACAGAACAGAAAATGCGAGTCATGCATCAAGACACAAATTCTAAGCATAGAAGTTGCTACAGTTAAAACTTTTAAAGAGAAGAAAGCTAATGTTTGCCAAGTTTAAGTCCTGACCTTAATCCAATAAAAATGTTGTTGAATGACCTGAAGCAAGCATTTCATGTGCGTAAACCCTCCAACCTCTTAGAGATAAAGCTGTTCTGTACTGAGCAATGGACTAAAAATGTCTCCAAGCTGATCATAAACTCAGTTATTCAACTTGACTCTTGTTTGTTTAGCATATTTTCAAGAGTTGGGTAGAAAACTAAATTTGATCAAATTCTGTCAGCAGGTCCCTCTGCTATAAAACTGTAGCAGAAGATCCATCACAGATTACATTGTCAATTCAACAAAATTGGGAAGCGGTGGGGTTTTGCTTTGACATACTCCAATAGTCTGAGATGTGGTATGTCTTGCTGAATGTGGAAGTCAAATAAGGACCCATTTACTATCCCAAGAGAACTGGCATGGGAGGGGTTGACATGTTTGTGAGTAAAACTGCAAAAACTCAGATTCAATCTGCTCAGCTCATATTAACAATGACCAAAATGGTCTGTCAGCACCATTGCAATTTAGTAGAGTTGACGTGAATATCTTATCCCTTACTCCTACTGTATATAGCAGAAAACTAGTATTTCTGAACGCAAATCACAGCACAATAAGTAGGTAAGTACTCTGTGCAAAGTGTGATAAATAAGTCTAATAAATAAAGTCTGAGCCATAGTTTCCAGTTTATATAACGGGACATTTCCAAAGGAAATCTGTCATCCATTAAGATTAAAGCAAACTACACCAGTATGGTCTTTGCTTTCAAGGAACTGGATCAGTCCTTGGATATTTATGACAAAAAAGCAAGTGTTGGAATCCAAGGCCATAATATCTCCTTCTTTTGTGTCTATTTGCGCAACATTCAATAGACGTCTTGTACAGACTAATGATGAGGTGGTGGTCCATTGCAGCGTGTCCTTTATATACATGTTCTTTACATTTATAATTACTTGGTTTGCCTGTCGGGACCCTATCTACACTATCAATTAAGTGGAATGACATTTCTGAGTGTCATCGCATTCAAATGGCAATTTATTCCGACATAGGTCAAGTAATGTAACATTAATTGCCATTTTTCCAGAACATTTATATTCAGTTATCACTAAAAACTATTATAATTTGCTTTGGTCTTTAATGAAAGTTTACACTCCTTATCTTCTAATAAGAAACCAAGTTGTTTAACCTCCAGGCTGTTCCTTTAAATCGACATCATCCAGAAGATGTCTTAAAGGACAAAGCATATTACCTAATGCATTTTACAAATAATGATTCTATGCTTAGACATTAGTCATCATCTATTAAAAACATTTGGGGCTTATGAAAGAAAAAAATCAACATGCACCCTTCTGTTCCAACTATTTTCAAAAGTGGTGCAGAAATAAACTACAAAATAAGCATTTATATGTTTTCTAACTATATGGCAACATGTTAAACCTTGAAACTGCATTCACAAGGATATTTCCAGATGTCAACATGTACAAGTTGCATCACCAGCACACTCTGATTTTCTGTGAGATATATACTAATGCCTCAGCCATTTTTTACAGTGGTGGGCTTGGGCGTGGAGGACCCAGGTTCAAGCCCAGGGCTGCCCACAATGGTAAATCACTGGGGGCCCCTGAGCAAGGCCCTTAACTCCCAATTGCTCCCCGGGGCGCTGCCCTGCTAGCAGCCCCACTGCTCACTAGTGAAACTAGTTGATGGGTTAAAAGCAGAGACTAATTTCGGTGTGCATCGTACATACAGCGTGTGCACGATGTCCACACTGACAAGAATGATCGAGAAAAAGAAAAAAATGTTCCCCTTTATCTTTTTCTTTGTTTTCTTTCAGCTGGTTCCTTTATCGGTCGCCATGAGTGGTTATTTATTTCTATCTTAACCTGTCTTTTGCACATTACTCTACTCTACTGTGCAAAATAATCTCTCTCTTTTCTTTTTTTTACTTTTGGGTACGTAGGAACCTGCTCTAAAGCTGTATATTGCCAGTTATCCTTTCAATTGTAAATTATTCACCTGCAACAAAAGACACATGTTTTGAAAACGAATGCAGTCATTTCAAGATGAGATGGGAGTGAGAATGGATCGTCACTACGGGCAGGCTGGCATAACAACTGGCA
Source organism: Xenentodon cancila (assembly GCA_014839995.1). Classification (NCBI taxonomy): domain Eukaryota; kingdom Metazoa; phylum Chordata; class Actinopteri; order Beloniformes; family Belonidae; genus Xenentodon; species Xenentodon cancila. Next base: position 15,691,980 of record CM026204.1, on the reverse strand, counting down.
TAACTGCAGGAGATGATTTAATATATGTATTTATCAATACGTAATTCATCATTTTTACGAAATTAATATTTTGTTATTTGTGTGCATTGATAACAAAACTATGTTTTGGTATTGATGCACATAAATATGTGGTGTATGGAAATTATGCCACTTCTTTAGAGAAAATTAATTTCAATTAACTTACCAAAAAAACTGCCTGAACCCACAAGTGAAAAGGGTCAGTGAAATCTTGTTCAACACATTTGTATATGTCAACATTTCATTTAGTCGCTGGATGATTTTTCCGAATCTACTCATCAGTCGCAGCTGCCCTCATTCTCTCCTATTCCTCTGAATAGGATTTTGTGGAATAAAAGGATGAAGTTAAGCGTAAGAGCCTGAGAGGAGGTGCCTTAATTCATTACAGTGGCAGTGATGCCTTGTGACTATCAATGAGCTGCATGGCTGTGAGCCATGTGGTGGAACAGACCTGTATTCCCTTGCTGGAAAGTTTGAAACTTGGCTCAACATGATTATTAGCCCTTGAGTACAGAGGCACTCTTGTGTGACTGATAGAGAGTCAGGTGAAAATGAGAGCACACTGTTTTTCAATTCTAAGGAATAAACACCAGGACATAGGAAAATATCATCTGCTCCTTACCAAGTCTTAGAATTAGGAAACAGAAATGACAACACAAGGCATATTATGAACCAAATCTAAGGCAAAATACAAAGTAGTAAGTATACTACAATATATGCTTGTAAAATCATTTTAACTGCAGTGACTTGACATGTATGTCTGCATGACGTGTCATATCATTGAGGGCAAATTTTCTTCTTCTCTAAAAACTTGCTTCAGTTCATTGAGGTTTGCAGACATTAATTTATGCAGAGCTGTCTTAAGATCCTGTTGAGGTTTGTCAAGAGGTTTCTAATTTGGACTTTGACTAGGCTTTAGCAATGCTCTGGGTTTTTTCACTGCAGGGTTCAAGTGATCCCATCCTGATTTTCTTTTTTTCCTCTTATGTGGTACAGACTAGACATGACCTAAAAAAGAGAAAAAGTGCACTGATTTAGATACTTTCGGGCCATTTTTAGGCCTTATTCATATGTGAAAATAAACCAGATATGAGACAGATACGTGCAGAGGCGACCTGTCACATAGGCGGTATAATCAAATACCAGGGCCATCCTCCAACCCAAAATCACAGGGACATTTTTGCCTATTGTCTTGCATATACTATTTTAAATCCATGCTGCAAAATTCAGATATAATATCGGAAATCCTAGCTTTGAGTCTGGTGTACGTGTTGTATTCCAGGATCATGCATTTCATTATGAAACTTTAAATGTATATCTAAAATGGTTGAACTGATTTGGGGCAGTTTCACTGTCACTTGCTCCGCAAAGGTTAAGAGTTTAAAAATGTTTTTATCCTCCACATAATCTAAATCAGTTGTGTGATCTCTCAAACACCACTGCCCTTTGTTTAACACCTGCAGTTTTACCTACAGCTGAGGTTTACCCTGATCTCAACTGCAGCATCCTCAAAACATGTCACAACAACCGCTAGATGTGTCCTTTCCTTTGTGTTTGCTTAAAGACAGGCAAGTTTTAGCACAGTTCTTTGTCATGTCTCCCACCCTACAGAGTAATTAATTTAGTTAGTATCATTTAGCTCTATGCAGGGCGCTCCCTAAAATACTACTACTTATTCAGCAGGATCATTGCACAGCCCCCCCCCAATCACACACACACACACACGCACGCACGCACACACACGTACATAAACCTTTAGTTATTATACCTGGTTCCCTCTGGTTACTCCAGCTTCCTCCCACAGTCTAAAACCTGCATGCTATGTTGATTTGTTATTCTAAATTACCCATAAGTATGAGTGTGAGCGCGTGTGGTTGTTTGTCTCTGTATGTGTCTCTGTGATAGACTGGTGACCTGTACAGGGTGTACCCTTGTCTCTCGCCTGTAACGAGCCAGGACCCTGTAATGAGTTGTGACCCTGCAAAGGATAAAAGATGGCTGGATGGACTTTACAATAATTCTACCTTATGTGACACATGGACAGACATGTAAATCTGTCTTTCCTGCACTGCCTGTTAAAATAAAGTTATATTAACCCATATTTTCTCCTTTAAGTTGTATTCTCGTCATACCTTCATTATTTATTGTGCCTCTTTAGCCAACCATTCACCAATCTATGCTCAGGGATCCTACTGTTAAAACTGATCTTATGGATACAATCATGGACTGTATATAACAATGGACGAACCCTTCGGTCACATGACCCATTGATTTCCCAAGACCAGTTTTGAAGCCCATTTTCTGTCGTATGAAGCGCAGACATGTTGCTCAGCAAGCTGGCGGACTTTCCGAGTTAGCTTTGCTCCCAGCTTGTTCAGCCAAATCCCGTCAAAATATCTGTAGAACTGCTGGCAGACGTTTAGATCAAGATATAATGTTTAACATGTTGACTCGACAGTAAATTCAACAATAACTGTCACCAGACTAAAGTAGAAAACCTCTGCAGCTTACCTCTACAGGGAACATCCCAGTCTGCTATCCCTTGTTGTTTAAGGCCTCCCTTTCATAGACCACGTCACACCCCTTCCCCCAGGGCACCATTAGCTGGACTAACATGATTATCTTGTCCTCGGTTGACCACAGGACGATGTCCAGGCAGAAGGTTGCATGTCCCAACCTCAGGCAACTATAGCCTCACCTCCACATTGACTCATCTCCCAAGATCTGTCCTGCTATTGGAGCCTTGAGTTTGATCTTGGGGTGGAGAATGGCCCTGCTCCCTCCTTGATGAAGGTGATTGCCTTCTTTGACTCCAAAGTGGCCGATCTCTTCTTTATCTCTCCCACCCCAGTGTGTCCGCAAGACACAGGAGCACATTGTCATGGCGCCACCTATATCATCCTTGAGCTAGGGATACTTTGTACTAGTGATGTGTGAGTCCTGAACAAATTGCTAAAAACTCGTGAGTCATTTTAGTGACTCATGAGTCATGAGTCCTCGTCTCTATTAACTTGTTCACTGACTCGTCCCTGCTACCACTACCTGACTGTTTTCCTAACAGTATTTATAGAAACATATGAAACGAATCACTGTATTGTTGCTTTGGGGAAAGCAAAAGCCCTGTTATCTTGTTTCAAATAAATCCCTGCTGAACTGTGAACAGATGAACAACTGCGCTTCTCCTAGTAACTTGGCTCCACTCACTCACAAACGAATAACAGAGTGAACGATTCACAAAGTGAATGAATCACTCCGCTTCCACCAGAAATTAACATATCACAAAGCGAACAAATCACTACTCACAGTAACCTCCACCATAAGCGAATGGATCACAAATGAAGGAATAACTAAATTCCTGACTACCAGCCCACAAAACCACTCACTTACCTGAGTCGAAGCATTTCTGCTGCTCTGCTCTGGTAGTTTTCTGACTGACAGTGTAGATGAAATGATCCAGTATGCACATAATGTTGGTCTGTTAAAAGTAATCATATGCTTATTTTAAATTGAGTCAGTTCCACTGCAACTCTGCCTGTAACAGCGCGAGTGAAATTATTGTAATGATCACATGTTGACTTTATGCATAATTTTCTTTTTGTGAATAGGTCTCATTTTGAACATAGCTATTTAATCCTAATTCAATTCAATTCAAAATACTTTATTAATTCCCAAAAGGAAATTCATTAAATAATATTGCTCTGTTTAAACTTAAATCTATGTTATTTTGCACTCTTGCCTTATTTATTCATTTACCTTAATTAATTCATTTCATTGTGTGTGAGTTTGAGAGAAAAAAAAGTATCTTCCCTTAAAGAATTTTTGATCTTTTAATTTTTCGTTATTGTTTTCAAGTTTCAAATGAATGGTTTTAGTGTATTAATTATATGAATCTGTGGTCAACTGGAAGTGAGTGGAGCGTGTGTGCGCTCTTTTGGTAACTAACTCAGTGACGTAAATGATTTAAAGACTTTGGTGAGCGACTCATTTATACCTGAGCAACAGGGTAGAGTTCCAGTCACCACAGTTTAGACCAGAAGATCTTGCTCTTAGTTAAAACCCATCTTTGCATGCCCCTTTGGGACCCTTGAACCCAATTTTCTTAGTTATGTGAGTCTCTCAAGTTTTTATTTTGTTTTTTGTTTTTTGTTTTTTTAGTCTAAAGGTCTACCAGTCAAAGATAGATCGCTGTCCTCTTTGTGACCACTAAATGTGCAAAGTGTTTAGTCTTTCACACTAAATTCTCTTCTCATTTTGAGTGCACACTCTGGATACTTCACAAAGACAGAATTGTCAATGTGAATGCACTTCTACACTCAAATTAGTAAGTGTAGATGTGCAGACACGTGAATTAGAACACAACTAATGATGACGTTGTAGTGTACTTCTAAACTCCAGCCACTTCATCTGTAATCCATCTAAACCTGTCCTTGTTCTAAGACTGCGATGAATTTTAACTCAAATTCAACTTTAGTTTTGGCTTCTGGGAAAACTGAAAACTAGTAGCACTGTGTTGAACCACATGTAAGTTAGCCGCATGCTAAAAAAAACTGGTCCATTTGCATTTTGTGACATGGTAATGTTGTAATTGCCTTCTAGTTGATAGAAAAATGGCAAAAAGTCTTTTTAGTTCTTGAGACTGAATATCAACGGGTCTTCAAAGTAAAATCAACATTGAAATCCCATCTTATCAGGGGGTTGAGTGGTTGCTCATAAATCCACGACACTGATAACACCAGTGAAATGTGGACATTTTCCTTTATAAATGAGGACTTCTGGATTGATGCAGGAATTCTGTTAAAATTTGCTTCGCTCACATGGTTTTCTTATGAATTTTACACCAGTGTGTTGTGAGTTTCAAATTTTGATCATATTTTAACTACTGTTTTAAATATTGTTCTTTTTTTTCTTTCTTTCTTTATGATTAAATGTTAAGTCATGCTTTTTATTTTAGTTTTTGTTTCTACCATGTGATGATGTTTTAATGTCTCTGCAAAGCACTTTGTATCACCTTGTTTAACAGTTTAACAGTTTTCACAGTGGTTATAAAAAGCACATCCTACAGAGCAATCATGCAGACTCAGACTAATTACAACCAATTTAAAACCCACAAAGGAACTGGGAGAAGGCTGAAACTGCAGGAGAGATAATAATAATAAAAAAAAAAAAAAAAAACATAAAAAAAAAACAAGGTTGTGTTTAAGTCCCAGCTGACAAATATGGCAGATGTCAGATTTGTTTTTTGGTTGAGAAGATGTCATGCATTTCAATAGTTAAATTCACATTTTATGGTTTTCAATCTGCATTGCTGCACCTCATTGAAGAATACTTTTTATTTCTTATTGTAAATCTGAAGACTGCATAAAAAGCATATTCCTGAGTGCTTGGAAAACAGCTTCTTTTCCCATGTGCACATTTACAATGGAAACAAATTGAGGACCATTAATCCAAACTATCGTAGTCGTCTCTGCAAACACCACAGGATGCCTTTCAGAATTTTTCCATCCAATTTGGCTTGAATTGCTAAATACAAACTTTTTTGAAGGTAGTTTTGCATTGCTCATAACATTTTACAAGTCACAAATTAAGCTTTATGAAACAAATTCAGTCTAAATTGTTCTCAATGTTTCACACTCATATCCAACTATTCACATAACTTTTAAAGGTGCCTGATGTGGGAGATATAGTCAGCTGTAGTCCTTGTGACTATGGCATAATAATTAGGGAAAAGCTTTTCAAGACAGATACTGTAGCTCACACTACGCTTTGTGGATAATTCTGTAAGCCTGCTTTCATCATGAACAACTTTTTTTATTCCATCAGACCAATTTACCTAATTTGTTGTTGGGGAAACAAAAATGCTTAGGCAGCAGCACTGGAGTGAGGCATGCACAGAATTTTACGGTCAGAGATTGGACATTTTGTGCTGCACCACATGTGTAGTAGTCTAATTCTATGTTAAATCTAAGTACATGGACTTGTACCTTTGATATCTATCAGAGTATTCGATATTTTCTTGTGGAGCCTTTCATCTTTTGCATCATGCAAGTGCTCCAGCTTCAATTCAAGAAATCACTTGTTGACTTCTAAGGCTAGAGGATCTATCATCCTATGACTGTCAAAAGTAGCTGTCAAGCTGCTGCTTTAGATTTGTTCAGCTCAGCTTCCTCTGTAGTGCATAATACACACACACACACACATTGTTTGGGATAGCGTGCACCTTAGTTGGTGATAACATGTGAACTGGCAGATGAAAGTGACTGCCCACACAGCCTTCAGTCCAGCAGTGGAGCTGGCAGCACACTTGCTTCAGACTCACATGGCAATAAAAAGGCATTAATGCTCAGGCAATTCCGCAATGCTCCGAGACTAACATCTTATTCCTGGCGAAACACATTGACAGTGAAAGCTTGGTGCCAATTAAATGGCAGAGTGTTGTTCTAGGTTTGATTACTGCTGAAAAGTGGGCCGAAATGACATTCAGCTTTCATCAGACAAGCTTTAAAACTGTCACAGACAAACACTGCTCTTCATACACACAAAAACGCACCACTGGCAGGAAACCACAATGCAAGGCAAGGCACGTGGGGATGTGTGCGGGATGGGAGGGTCATCCTCTATCCTGAAGGTGGTCACATCCATTCCCAGCCCCACCATGTGTCAAAGTGTCCTTGGGCAAACCACTGAACCTCACAGTGCCCCACAATATGCTCATCAGGGTGTTTTTGTAGAAACAAAGCTCTACATAGTGCACTACACAGTGTGTGTGTCATAAATAAGTACATATACAAACCCTGTAATAGTATGTTAATGTTCTTAGTCAGCAATAGATATTTAGACATAAACACATTCAGAAATTCAGGTGTCACATGATTATACAGTAAGTCATTATAGGTGCTGAGAACGTGGGCTGAATGTAAATGGGAGTGAGTGAGAGGGAAAGCAAAAAAAAGAGACATATGGTCCTTTCACAGTAACAGAAGCGACTTGTTCTGTTTGTTCTGTTACATGTGGTTATGAAGAAAAACTCAGTACTGCGTCTTTCATACACACACACACAGTTATATAAAATTGCTGCTTTCAAAAATTACAATACATGCTTGCACTGGATTTGATTAGCTGGCTTGTATAGGAGCATCATTTGGGAGGATTCCTGTCTTATTTCGTCGCATGCCTGCTCAATCATGCAGAAAATGTGTCAGATTAATGTTGCATCTTCATTCTGGGCTCACATATAAAAAGGGTCTCATGGATGATGTACATGAAGATAAGTTTAGGCAGGAAGATTAATCTGATATCATACAGCTCATTGATCACCATGTCTAATCAGGACGCTGCATTGCCTCCCCCTTTGAGCTATATTGTAACCTACCTTGGTGAAATATGAATATACAGAAATTATGTGCTCACCTTTATTATACACATCTCTTTAGTAAGAGTATCCTCAGTTTCCATCATGAATCATATGTGTTGACGGGTGGGGCCTCAGTTGGCCCAGCTCAGACGCAACCCATGGATGTTTGTTCAAATTAGGATCTGGGGATGGCAGATTCTCAGACCAATGTCTACACAAGGTGGGTGGTACATGTCAGAGAAACCCCACCTGCCAGTTGCTTTCTTGTTCAAGGCAAAGCTTTGTCAATCAAGCCACATCAAATCAAAAGGGCGAGTTTCCTTTTGAATTCAAGGGCTTTTTGATTCTCTTTCTCCAATAGCAGAACATTTACACACTCGCTTATCTCTCAAACTTGGATTTATATGTAACTGAAGCGTAAACACAGGGATCTTTATCCAAAAACGTAGCTGTAGAAAAACAATGTCAGATAACCCTAGCTGCTGACTCTACAACCTTGTTGTTCTCACGCGAAGAGTGAAGGAGTGACTGGAGCTGTTGACATTGCCAGTGGGAAGCCTACCATGCGAGCGCTTTAGTGTCACACCACAGCCTCCTCAGGCTTGCCTTGCAGTTTTACCTCAGGCATGTCAGGAGCAACAGCTGCCACACATAAATCCCATTTTATAAAGCGACTGTTGGCTTTGTCCTTTGTCCTCTTGAGGAAGTTAACTTCAAGACAGAATGTGTTTTACCTGTGCC